>JAQHUG010000136.1:2377831-2456121 GCA_028555095.1 Dicrostonyx torquatus
GACAGCTAGACACATTGAAGATTGTTGTCCATACGCAGTTTACTTCAGCTGTGTCTGATTTTCCATTATTGAGTTCTCTTTTATTCCAGCACTCGAGAGGCAGAGGCAGGCAGATCTCTGAGGTCAAGGCAAGAGTGAGTTCCAGGACAGCCAAAGCTACAGGAAAACCCTGACTCGGAAACAAACAAACACTTAGGCTAACTCACTCTGTAACTGATGATCTTGAATCTCCTGCCTCCACTTCCTGAGTCAGCACTGAGGTTACAACTGTACACCACAAAACTTGATCCAGAAAGTTTTTTTTTTTTTGGTGTCTCTGTCTAACAGCTATCCTGGAACTAGTTCTGTTGACCATGATAGCCTCACAGAGATCCACTTACAGGTAGGTATGTGCCATCACCACCCAGCGTCTTTTTTAGATTTTATGTGCAATGATGTGAAGGTGAGATCCCCTGGAAATAGTTATGAGGCATTATGTGAGAGCTGGGAATTGAACCCGGGTCCTCTGGAAAAGCAGCCAGTGCTCTTAACCACTGAGCCATGTCTCCAGACCTCCTTCCTTTTAAAAGACATTTTATTTATTTATTAATTTATTTTTGGTTTTTCGAGACAGGGTTTCTCTGTGGCTTTGGAGCCCGTCCTGGAACTAGCTCTTGTAGACCAGGCTGATCTTGAACTCACAAAGATCCGCCTGCCTCTGCCTCCCGAGTGCTGGGATTAAAGGCGTGCGCCACCACCGCCCGGCTTGAAAGAGATTTTAAACGCAAGAATTGAGAGTAAAGAGAGACATTTGGGAAGAAAGACATACTGAAGCATAGGCGTGGCCTTTTCAAAATCTCCATTATTCGTTCTTCCTTGGCCGTGTCTCCTGTCCCCAGGATCAAACCCAGGCCTGTATGCATGCTAGGCAGCCATTCTACCAACTGAGCTATACTCCTCAGTCCTGCTCCCTTTTCAAGTTAACTTTCCTCTTAAATTAAGTTAAACTTTATTTATTAAAGTCAAGCTTCCTGAAAGACTACCACAGGGTTTTGTGGAGCCCTGAGAAAACCCCAGGAAGCTAAGGGCTTTCCTCAAACACACTGCAATGGAATTTTGTTCTGATGTCCAAGGGAACCACAGGCTTCTGAAACATACTTAACCTCCAAAGCTTGAGTCTTGGCTTTTATTAAATTTGTATTCAGAGTTCTAACAAAGGCCATAAGCATGTGAAGCCCCCACACAGCCTCAGCTTCACCCGAGAGGAGTCTCACGTATGGTAAGCTGGATCCTTGACCACACGGTGGAAAACGATGTCAGATGAGTCGGGGAAGTACATTTATGACCGATTTAAGACTTGGGCTGGGCTGTTACGTTACTCAGATGATGTACTTATACCAATGTCTCATGATTAAGACTAAAAAATTAAAAATATACATGAGTTACTCTGATGACTGTTCTTCACTAATCACCTCTGTAAATGAGACTATGAAGTGGTTTTGTAGGGTGTAGTAGACAAGTCAGGGCTGGGAGACCAGACAGGAGAACGAACGCAAGGCTGTAAACATTCCAGCCCCATGCAAGCCCGGGTCAGTGTGGTCCTTCACTCCGAAATAGCCGGGAAAATAGTGTGGCTTTTATCAGTGGTGTTGCAGTTTCCGAACTCTCAGCAGGAAGGTAAGCTAGGTCATGGCGAAGGGGCATCTCCCTCCCCAGGGGACTTTCACTTAGGTATGGAAAATAACTAATATGAAGGCTTTTACGGCAACACAAAAAAGTCTGCAGCCAGTTTGATCTATTTTTTTTTAACTGTTCATAAAAAAGTTGAGACAGAAACAGCTGACTCGAGGGTTTAACACAATGTGTCCTTGTTACACTATGGAGTGACTGGATGGGAAGGGCTTTAACAGTGACCCTTTCAGAGTGACTCCTCTGGAGATTTACATCAGCCAGCACTGATTTGCATTCTTTGCTTTCTGGCTTCCTTCAATGACACTGCTGTCACTGGGTCACTGGAATTGCGCCAATTTTCACTGTTTGGGGTGGGTGTGAGGAGGGCGAATCTACAAACTCCAGGGGTGGGAGAGGGCTGATCCAGGAGAGTCAAGGAGATTCGGTCCAACATCATTCAGTAGCCAGTGTTGGTCTGACGCTGGGGAGTTTACTTTTTAAGGCTCATTTAAGTACAGCACAATTTGGAAAAAATTTCCTTTCCATTAAGATAGATCTACCAATTAAGGAAGCAGGCTCAAGGCAAACAATGCCGATGAGGGTCTGGGCAGGACCAGTGCTGTAGATAAACAGGCTGCAGACAAGGGTCTGGGGGACTGGTGTGGGCTGGCTATAGACAGTGCTCCACCTCTACCCCAGCCTTCTGGTTGGAAAACAGGTCATACCTATTTCCCTTTGAGGAGATGAGTTTAACATTCCTGGCTTTCCTAGTGCTTATCTGTGAGCGCAAGGACCTCCAGACCTCCTAAAGGTGGAGAGATGGGCATGTGTAAGTGAGTGTAGTACCAGGAAGGCCCGAAGAGGATGCTGGGTCCCTCGAAGCTGGAGTTACAGGTAACCGTGTGCACATACACACAAATAAGTGATAAATAGCAACTTAGGCATATTGATTTGGCTCCCTGTGGGAGGGTACACAGCCCAACATGGCAGGCAAGCACAGACACAGAGGCATGAGGCAGTGCTCACTTTGCATATGGTTAGGAAGAAGAGTGGGCCAGAAATGCTGCCAGGCTCTAAACATCCAAGGTCCAGCGCAGTGAGCCACTTCCTCCATCAAGGCTCTACCTCCTGAAGTCACACAACCTTCCCTGATGTTGCTATCAGCTAGGGAGCAGGTTCATGAGCCTGGAAGGGCAACCCTAAAAAATCAATGCTTACAAGGTTTTCCACGGTCATAGGCTACAGACATATATTCCCTGCTGAGGTCAGCAACCAGCACCCTCCATGCCCATTTCAGCTTCACACTGAAACCAAGTGTTTTGTTTTTTATCATAGCATCATTAGTGTTTTGGCCCCAAACACAGTGCTGAGTGCCATACAGTGTTGCCAACACTGGCCAGTATAATGTGCTATATATATATAAATTGGTGTCCCAGAAGTTTTAAGGCCTGAGTTACAGTACCACTGGCCACTGAGTCCAGTGTTAACACAGAATCAATATTAAGAATGAATTGGTGCCAGGTGGTAGTGGCGCCTGCTTTTAATCCCAGCACTTGGGAGGCAGAGGCAAGCAGATCTCTGTGAGTTCGAGGTCAGCCTGGTCTACAGAGTTAGTTCTAGGACAAGCTCCAAAGCAACCTTGTCTCAAAAAACAAAAACAAAGCAAAACAAACAAACAAAAAAGAATTAGGTTTAAAAGAGCACAACCCTGAATTTTCTCTAAGAGCATTGATAAAGTATTTTTTAATGAGCTGACAGATGGTGACTATCCCAACCACGACCTCTGAATATATTTCTTTCATTTTACTACCTCAGCTCAGGCGCACTCACACACAAGTGCCCAGGACTTAGCAGGAAAAGCTAATCTTTATACAGTTCCCCCCCAAATAAGAACTTGGACCTGTGCAAAATCTGCCAAGGATAACTGTGGTAGCAAATTAACAGGAGCAAGACTACATACATCAAGACTATTTTGATTAGTGCAATAGTTATGGACACAATATAATAGTTATTTAAAAGTTACTCAGCCAGGCATGGTGGCTTCGGTCTGTAACCCTGACTCAGAATGTAGAAGGATGGGAGGAACAGTAGTTCCAGGTCAGTTCTAGGCCTACCTGTGCTAGAGGAGATGCTATTTGAAAAGGCAAACAAGTTTTTCGAGACCTGGGGAGTGCTTGCTGTGTAAGCATGAAGATCAGAGTTCGGATCTCGGGAAGATGGACAGGATGGTGGCTGCTTGCTCTGTGTGCGCGCACATACACACACACACAGGTTAGCTAGCTAGGACAGTCAGAACCAGCAAGTAGCAAATTCAGTGAGAGAGACCTTGCCTCAGTGAAGAAAGTGGACAGTGAAAGAGCAAGACTCAAAAGTAAACTTTGGGATACATAAACATCAATGTTACCCACAGGTGTACTCTGCCCTAACACAAACAAAATACATATAGAACACTTTCCTCAGAATATACATTATTTATATAATCATGGAAAATGCTTTACCTCCATCTGCCAGTCACCCTAAAACTCAAGTCTAATGTCAATCACTATCACTAGAGATGTCTTTAAAAAAAAAGTTTTGAAACAGGGTTTCTCTGTGTAACAGCCTTAGCTGTCCTGGAACTTCAAACTCAGAGACCTGCCTACCTCTGCCTAAAGGCGTGAGCTACTACCATTCAGCTGTTCTTTGGTCTTTTTTTTTTCGAGACAGGATTTCTCTGTGTATCTTGGGCTGTCTGGAACTCACTCTGTAGACCAGGCTGGCCTTGAACACAGAGATCCACTTGCCTCTGCTTCCCAAGTGCTGGGATTAAAGTCGTGCACCACCTACAGCTGCTTTTGAACAACCAACTTGTCCAATACTTCTAACTCAATCCATCTAATTTACCAGCCATGTTCTGCTTAAATGTAAACTGTTATCTCACTCATGGGTTTCACATACAACAGAACTGGCCATGTAAGCACTTCTGCTCTCTGCAAAGCAGCAGGATTAGTAGGTGCCCAGGAGGTGCAGAAACTGCACTAGGATGACAGAGCATTTATGATGACACAAATCTTAAGCACATCGTCACAGACTATTTCCCGTAACCCATCATATTGATCACTTAACATCGCTCAGAGTTCTAATGATGGGCCTTCCTGTCATCTTTTGTGAGGACAGAGATGGGTGGCAATGAAGGGCTTGGGACCCACCACAAGCAGCAGGCTGGGGTTGATTAGAAGCAACTGTCAAGGCACTCACATGCTGTATTCAACAACTTCTGTTTGTGTAAACTAGGACTTTCCTGAACCAAACATCCATGTTTTTAAAGTATATTTTATTTCTCTGTGTGTACATGTTTGTGTGGATACATGTGCATGGTTTAGAGGTCAGAGGACAATGTCAGGTGCCCTCCTCAGTCCACTGCACCTTATCCCTTGAGATGGCTGGAGCTCACCAATTTGGCTCAACTGGCTGCCCAGCAAGCTCCTGGGATCCTCAGACCTGCGACTCCAGGTGTGCACTACCACCTCTGGCCTTTTATAGTGGTTCTGGGAACTGACCCAAGGGTGTCATGCCTCCAGAGCAGGGACCTGAGGCTTCTCCTCAGACCCCAACATCAATCTTAAAATCTTGAAATTTGATGTAGCCACTCTATAATCACAAAACTGATATAAAAAAAAAGGCCGAGGATTTTAATTTGCAGTAGGTCCCATGCTTCACAAGCAGAACCAAAGGGAGACCCCAGTAGCTTACAGCCTTCCCCATGGCTAGAACACAAGGTCATGCATTTCAGCCAGCACTACCCACAAGTCACATCCCTCTTGCAGCAGTGGTCAGTGTTAAACTAAAACATTGACATTCAGCAATTCTCAAATAGATATTCATCAAAATGAGGTATATCTAATGTGTCATTTGTTAAAGAATTCAATGTTGAAGTGGGAAAAAAATCATCAAAAATATCAGTCTTCATGGGGCTTCCCAAGTTCAAGGTTCTCATACAGGTACTTTCTGTGAGTGAACATAGCTCAACTTCAGACTGGTTTTTCTTGGGGCTGCAGTAGTTATGGTCCTGACTCAGACACGTGTTCTGGGGAATAACACTGAACTCACTAGGTGCTGGTGTGCTATCCCCCATCTCCAAGTACCTCAACTCAGGCTCCACACTTGCTGAGGGCTCTGACAAGGCTGCAGGTGAAAGCAATTCTGCTAAAATCTCTTCATGACTCTGGCTGTTACATGAGGTAGCTCCAGGAGCAGGGGTGCACCCGGATTTGCTGTCTGCAAGGTCAATTTGATGCTGTAGCTCACTTAACAGATCTTCTATGGACTCACTGTCATTTGGAGACCCACAATGGGACACAGAATCTGACTGGTCACTTACAGATGTCCCACGGTTTGGGGAAGACATGAGAGCAGCTAGTTTCTTCTTTTTTGCCTTTAACTTTTTAAGAAGTTTGAGCCGAAGCTTATGAACCTCATCTTCAGCGGCATCTCCAGGGACTGCTGAGGCGGCGGCACTTTTATCGTCATGGCAATTGTGGCTGAGGAGAACCGCATGTGAGCTTTCCTGCCCCTTCAATGGGGCTGCCGAGGCCTTCCCACCAGCATGGGGCAGAGCAGCGGTGCTGCCTGAAGGTGGAGAGCTGCTGCCCGGACGCTGAGAAGCCTTCCTGGACATCCTGTTAGCCTTCCGGTTTGTATTTTTCGTCTTAAAGCCATCAAAATTACTGGCTCCTTTAACAGAGGGCTGCAGGTCAGTTACTGCTCTATTCTGAGCCAACACACAGGGTGGCATAAATGCGCCACCCCTGCTCAATAGCCCTTTCACCCAACTTCCCACAAAAGCTTTCTTCTGATCATCTTTCCGAGGCTGACTCTGTGGTGACCTGGCTGTTACCATTTTAGAAGACGCTGTGGTTTCTCTTTTTCTTAAATTTGCCTGAGATTTACCAGGTTGTGCGGGTTTTAGCCTCTCAGTTGTAAGTGGCAGCAACTGTATCTGAGTGTCCTCAGCTACCACGGACTTCACTTCCTGAACAGGAACAGGAACAGGGGCGTCAGTCACAGGTTTAGGAACTACAGTGTCTCCTGCCTGTGCCAGTACTGCCTGTGGGTCTGTGCTCACCCCTGGTGGGACAACTAGCTTTCCTTCGCATGGGTTAGACAATAAGGAAGTCATCAGTGAGTCTTGGTGTTGCAAAGCAAGTGCTCTGACAAGCTCAACACTTTCTGCCACAGGTTTGTCTTCCAACAGGCCATCTTTGGAGTCCATCTGAAAAACGGAGGCCATTTCGAAGGAGCCCTCTGTTCCTGAAAGTACACTACCTCCATGAGCTATAGCTTGTACTTGTGGAAGAGTCTGAGGAGTGGCTGGCATATGTACGGGGAGGGCGGCTGAGGGTTCTGAGGTGGCAGGCCCACCCACAGAATACAGTGCTGGCGAAGCTGACTGCTCCTCACCTGACGCAGGCTTTCTACACGGAAGGCAGGTGGCTTCTTCAGCTGGTACCTGCAACTTTCTTTCCCAAACAACAATATGGATCTCTGATGCCGGCACGTCACATGTCACATGCCTTTTAGCCCATGGGCCCTTTAAGTCATCACACTCCAGCCAACTCCCTGGGAAATAAGAAACAAAGGCACAGGTGAGACCTTCCTGACACCATTCTCCCTTCCCGCTGCTTTATCTCCCTGCACCCACAGAAAAGGAGCACGGTGAAGCAGTCTTCTCCTTGGCTCTACTGTCAGTGCTAGTCTTCATTTGATGGCAAAAGTTACAGGCTATGGAATGCAGAAATCTGAAAATGCAGGGAGATGTGCTGGACAGTTTACATTCTTTATTAAATACAGACTAAATCGCAATGGAATCACTTTAACTTCAGAACTGCCTAATATACTCAACATAAGAAACGAGTACGTTGTTCCATGTATAGAGCCAAGGACACAGAGCACTGCAGCACTACAGGGAATGGGCTCAGGGGTCATCACATGCAGCCTGGTCACTGCAGTCACAATTTCAGGATGTGGGAGGTGTGGTAAGGGAGAGAACATATGAAGGAGACTAAGACACAGAACAGGAGTAATGAAACAACTAGTTTATCCCTTAAAGAAGAAGAAGAAAAAAAACACCTTAGAAAGATAGCTATAAATAAAAAGGAAATAATGAATGCTGGCAAGGCTATGGAAAAACCTGGACCCCTGTGTATTGCTGGGGGCTGCTCTATCACTCTGCACCCACAGAAGGAGCACCATGAAGCACAGCCTTATAAACGGCACAGGAAGAATCTAGTCATTTGGGAAGACACTCTAAGTATATACCCAGAGAAGTGACATCAGGGGCTTTAAGAGGTGGTCTATCAGTGCTCCCAAACAGAGAATGGGGTCATTACTCAGCTTTGGAAAAGGAAGGAAACTTGGCACACTGTAACACCGATAGACCCAGAAAGTGTACTAAATAAAATAAGCCAGACACAAAGGCAAATCCTCTGGTCCCACCAGCATGAGATGCCCAGAGTTGTCACATTCAGAGACACAAGGGAGAACAATGGCTACAACAGCCAGGGAAGACGGGATGGGGAGCTGGTGTCTGGTGAACACGGCTTGTTTTAGTGACGAGAGAGCTGTAGATCTGGACGCTGGTGATGGATTTACAGGACTGTAAATGATGCCAACGCCAGTGAACTTTATAAGCTTAAAATATTGAAGCGGAGAACTTTAGATTATGTCCATTTTGCTACAATAAAAAAATTAAGCAAACAGAAGCCATGGCTGAAAAGGAGAGAAAACGGATGAAAGATAGTGGGGGTAGGAGGTGTTAAAGGAAGATGTAGCCATTCATGTTTATTTGCATTTTAGTTTTGTCACATGATAATTTGAGAAAGGCTAACAACTATAAGTCCAGATGAATAATAGCTTTTCAATAATTAACATGGGAATTGTGACAAAGCAAACACACACAGGTGGTGAATTGAGAAAGCATTAAGCCAAATATCATGTGCACTCTGACACACTTTCTGTTCCTTGGATTACAGTAGTGACGTCATTTTAGACATTATGGTTGAGGCAGTGGAGATGTCACAACCCACAGCACTCTTACAGTATGACAGTATGCTCAGAGACATTCAAAACAGCACACACAGAAAACACATGTCCCCTAAAGCTGAAAGGTCAAGAACTGATTTTGAAGAGTCAGATGTGGTGGCGCATGCCTTTAAATCCCAGCACTTGAGAGGCAGAGGCAGTTGGATCCCTGTGAGCTTAAGGCCAGCCCGGTCTACATACTGAGCTCTAGGACAGCTAGGGCTGTTACACAGAAAAATCCTGTCTCGAAAAACAAAAAATAAAAAGAACTATTTTGAGAAACAAGAAAGAGGGAGGTTAAGAAAGAAGAAAGTCCTTTCTGCCACTGAACTCCAGACTAACTTAGATGCTTAGGTGCTGGCTAATTTCTAAGGTGTCTCATTAGTGACTAAGAACAAATAGAAGGCTAAAGCCCAATAGATTTTTTTTCCCCCTTTAAGTCCCTTAAAGAGAAAAATTAAAACAAGTTTTAAATACTACCAGCGAAGTGGACCATGACCAGCAGAGCTGGAAAGAGAGGTGAGTGTGAGGTTATGGGTAGGGAGAAACACAGTTAAAGCAAACTGTCACAAAGAACCTCGCTGTTCTGCAGAATTAGTATAGTGTGGGCACACATGGATGCACGTCTAAGGAGACACCACCAGCAAATGCCAACAACGCTGGGGACAACAGCAATTTTTCTTCACTGCTTGTATAAAACGTATGATTGCATTTCTGGCCTCTTTAGAGGACAGCATGATAGTTTCTCACAAAACAAAACTGACATTTGATCTAGCAACCAAACCCCTCAGTATTTATACAAATAGATTGTAAAATTACATCTGCCTAAACATGGAAACCATCAAGATGGTTCTTTGTTTTGTGTGTGTGTTTAGGAGGGCATAGAGCAGAAGACAACCTCAGTGACATTCCTTAAGCACTTTCCACCTTTATTTTAAAGAAAGGGTCTCTCATTTGCCAAGCTGCTAGGCTGGCTGGCCAGCAAGCTGGAGGGATCTGCCTCTCCAGCTGTGGGATTGCAAGTGTGCACCACCATGCCCTGCATTTTGTTTTTATTTATTTATTTTTTTTTCGAGACAGGGTTTCTCTGTGGCTTTGGAGCCTGCGCTGGAACTAGCTCTTGTAGACCAGGCTGGTCTCGAACTCACAAAGAACCGCCTGCCTCTGCCTCCCGAGTGCTAGGATTAAAGGCATGTGCCACCACCGCCCAGCCCTGCCCCGCGTTTTGTATGCGAGTTTTGGGACTAAAACTTGGGCATTCCTGTGGCATGACAAGCAATTTGCCAACTGAGGCATTTTCCTAGCCCCCAAGACATCTTCTTAGGTGGTGAATGTACCTAAGCTTTATCATTTAGATATAATGGGATCTCACTTGAGAAACACAGTGTTACACACTGAAAAACCTTGGAAGAACACTCCATTCACACTAGTAAGCAAAAGCAGTGCACCTGCAAAGGCTGCCATGTGTCTAATTGAACCATTTAATATCTTAGAAACTGTATGATGCTACAATGGTGGCTACATACTGGCACAGCCATACACTTACCGATGCACACAGACTGAATGCACCAAGTGTGTGGATCATGAGCCTTTGGGTAACAGTGTACTATCACAGGTTTGCTGAATTAACAAATATTCCATTTATCTGGCACAGGAGGTAGACAGTAAGGAAAGAAAAGTAGCTAATACAAAAAAAAAAAATCACACACACACACACACACACACACACACACACACACACACACAAACCTCAAAAATGGACCCATATACCAGGGGTGTGAGAGTTCTGCTGATGGGTAACTTAGAAAAAGACCAGGTTGGGAAGCAAAGTGAGTAACTGTCATAGTGGTATAGGCAAACCTATAGATACACGGCACAGAGTTACAAAGGATACCCCCAAACACCACATTTTTAAGAGGAAGAGGGGCAGAAAAATTTTAATAAAGAACACAGAAAAAAAGAAATTCAGGTGAAGTCTTTATAACAAAACAAAACCCACGAGGCTCTATTTCCCATGCTCAGTAACATAAAGCCTTTTAACACTCACCATCAGCATCTAAAATCCATGTTATAAAATGGTTATTGGCTTGATACTGTATTATAGAGGTGACTTGGTAAAGACTGCCTTCAAAATGAAATGCATAGTGCTGCAAATCCTTCCGAGGTAAGCCTTCCACAAAGTGCAGCATGATTATGGGCGATGCTCTGTGGAAAAGAGGCACAAGTCAAACCAATTTCATGCAACGTGTCTGCCATTCATAAGACCATCCAGTCACAGACAAGGCTAGCTGTGCTACCTTTGCTCCAGCACCTCCAGATGTGTGCCTTAACTAGAAAGGGAGAAGAGGCTCTAAGAAGCATGTGACACTAAACCTTTTGGAATGGCACCAAAAGCAGCTGGGAGTCACCATAAAGCAAGATTGACAAAGACCCTGAAACAACACTCGCTCTAAAAACAGCTCAAAGCTCAGAGCACTATGCCGTGGAGCTCTGGAAGCAGAAGCCAAGCTCCTTTAGGTTTTCTCTGGTATCAGGTTCCCAAATCAATCACTTCTGTTAAGTAGAAAAAGTAGTAAGTGAAAATCTTATGCCTAAGATACTCAGACACTGAGTTGGCCAATTTCTCCCTCATCTCAGGAAGTAAGAAGAGCCATTAAATTCAAATCAGCACCTAAGAAAAACTTAATTTGTACTTAAGTAGAAGAAAATGAAATACACTAGATTTATTATAAACTACAGGATGCTCATAATTTCAAAAATACATTTGACTATTACAGTAACATGTCAAACTAGAAACGAGCCTACGGATGGGTCTCAAATAACTAAATGTAATTAAAACTCTTGGGGTTTAAGAAATGGTGGATACCCCTAAGAGCTAATCCTAATATTTAAACAGATGTCAAATTTACTTAGCTTATCAAATTTTATTCAGCTGGAAATGAACTTGAATCAGTGTCCAAACTATAAGATCGTCCAGACTGACAAGGAACGATATGTAAATCACTCCCTGTCAATTATCTTGTTGTACAGTAGGTCCTCGGAACTGAAAAGCCTGGAAGTCCTATAAACCGTCTACATCACCACATTCTCTGTCCTTGGTTTTTTCTTTCTTTCTTTCATTCTTTCATTTTGGTTTTGGAGACAAGGCTTCTTTGTGTAGCCCTGGCTTTGCTGAAACTCTGTCGACCAGGCTGGCCTCAAACGCACAGATCCACCTGCCTCTGCTTCCTGAGTGCTGGGATTAAAGGGGTGTGCCACCACTGCCCAGCTAGTCCTGGTTTTATAAATATGCCTTTATTTACCAATTCCAAGGCGTCACTGACCATAGAATGTGCCCGTAAGATATACACACTGTCAACTGGGATATGAAGTGTGTCTTCCAGTGACGCAACAGTGAGACAAAGGTTCTCACAGTTGGACAGGCAGGACGTAGACTTGGACTCTCTGCTATTAATAAAATCTTTGAATAGTAAAGTCTTGTATTAAGTTCCCTGGGCCTCATACATGTGACACTTACCACTACAAGTACCTTCTGAGGCTACCTAAAACCTCATGAGTCTATACTAAAAAACCTGTGAGTCTGCACATGAACATTTTAGGGGACACACACACACACACACACACACACACACACACACACACACACACACGAAGAAGAGTAAATTACACAATACATGTAAGAGCACCTGCCAGGACGCATGCTTTTCACAGTCTAAGGCTTCTAAAGCAGTAGCTGGAAATGAGTCAATGTGAAGAACCAAGATGAACCCCACCTGCAGCTTGAACTGCAGTGACACTCACATTCTGGATGAATGCAAGCAGATGTCCCAGAAGCTGCTGAAACCATGACAGGACAGAAATGTCACTACTCAGAAAGGGGGGAGAAGAGAATGACCAGACTATACAAATTGCCAAGAGGTTGACCATACAAGCTCAGTTCTCTCGGGTCTAATGGAGAGGGGCATGCTGAACAATCTCACAGTTCTTTACAGGGTTCCTTCCTTTCAGCCTCATAGGCAAGCGAACCCTCAGAATGTCCTCCTCACTACTGGGCCTCCCAGGTGCTGAATGGGCTGCAGCTTTGGTTCTTCTCGCTGTATCTGGGGAGTTCTCAAAGACAAGTCCTAACTCCCTGTGCTTTAACACATCCAAGGTCACAATGGCCTCCGCTGCCAGCGCAGTTCACCATTAAAGACGGCACAAGTTTCACACGGTGGCATCATGTGTGTCCTCCACTCCTTGCTGTTTCTGGGTCTCTAGACTCTAGTATCCCCCACAACTTCAAACCTCAGCTTGTCCAACCCAGTGTCTCAGGAACTAAGCCCTGTTTTGTTTCCAGGCTTTTCCTACCCGTGACCCTATGCAGGAGTGTCAGCCACTGGAGGATGCTCAGATCTGAGGAGAGCCAGTTTAGGCTTTACTGCAACCATGGGAAACAGACCTAGACCTAGAGTCAACAAAGACTCAGAGTTAAGAGTGCTTGGCACCTGGGTCACAGAGGTTTACCTCTCTTGAAAGGATGAACCTAAGGAAAAGCAAAGAATATACTCTCCTGGCCACCTCAAGACAACAGGACTACCAATCCTTACCCACCAGGAACAGCCACATCTTAGAGTAAGATCACAAACTCAATTTCCATCAAAACTTCTCTAATAACTCAAATCTTAGACAAGGCAAATTTAATAATTCCGTATCTGTACTGCAGTAACATCAGTTTCAGGCAAAAAGAAAGGTATATAAAGCCTATTTTTAAGCCATTGTCCACTTTGTATCATTTCCAATCTCTCAGACAATAAGAAAAGCCTGAGTCAAATCAGATGTAATTCAAAGGACTAGAACACAATCATGAGCTACAATAAAGAAATGCATCTTCAGAAAGTCCAACTGCTCCACAAAAGGGTACAACTGTCCTCTGGAGATAGTTCAGGAGCTCTAAAGCATTTTCTGTCAAGCAATAAAATTTCAATTAAGAAACAGAATCTTAGGCCATGGATGGTTGTGTTAGCAGTCCCAGAATTCTGGAGGCAGGTTGAGTGGATCTTGAGTCTGGAGCCAGCCTGAGTTACATACACAATTCCAGGTCAGTCTAAGCTACAAAGCAAAACCCTGTCTCGTCAGCTAAGATGGCATAAAGACCCCATACCCTGTGTCCAAAACAGAAACCAAAACAAAAAGCAACTACCAGCAAGAGCCTGATATGATGACACTCACCTATTATCTCAGTACTCAAGAGTTTGGGGCCAAGAGGATTCTAAGTTCCAAGGCTAGTATAGACTACACAATGAAACTACGTTGAAACACAACCAAAAACAGACAACAGGAAAGCAAAACAAATAAGAATAATAAAAGCCGGTAAAACAGAAGTTAAACTATAATCATCTTTTCAAAGAGAGGCTGGCTGGACCATGTATGTCCAAGAGTGTTCTCCTAAGATTATGACAAGAGCTACAGGCTCATTTCAGTAATTTAGGAAGTCAAGTCTGAGCACAGGCAACCAGAACCCACACCATCATACTCAGAGTAGAATTCCTTAATAACTCACTTATAGAGACATAGTGGTGTTGGACCCAGCAGGCATGATTTACTACTGGATTTTCCTCAAAGGGAATGTATTAAACATGTGGATGACCTGAGATCAGGTGCTGGGGTGTGTGTGTGGTAAAGGGGGCTTATATTGTGGATCTTAGAATGATATATGGCCAAATTATGGTCTCAGGATGAATTTATTGTTTAGGGTCTTTATCCCTAGTGCTCAGGAGACAGTAGCAGGTGGATCTCTGAGTTTAAGGCCCCCTGTCTACAGAGCAAGTTCTGTCTACAGAGCCAGGGCTACACTGTGAAATGCTGTCTGGGGGTGGGGGTGGGAGAGAAGACATGGATGGGGGGAGGGGAATGACACGGGACAGGGGAAAGGAACATTATCTAGCAGAATGGAGGAAACGATGGCATGAGTGCCACACAGCAGGTATAGTGATGAGAGAGTTCACTGTCAACAGACTCACACCTGTACACACGAACTAGAGAGGGAATGACATGGGCACATCAACGCAGTTCTACTTTAGACCATGGAAGTACTCACAGAGGAAGGACATGAACACCTGAGCAAAGATAAGGTCATTATCAGACGCAGGAGCCCCAGTCCTACAGCACTACAGAGAGCAGAACCAGTGACTGTAATTCTAGCACTTGCCAAGGGAGACAGAGGGATGGCAACTCTGAGCCTACTCTAGGCCAACAGCAAGACTGACTGAAGAGTGAAGCAAAGCAAAACAACGAGCACAATGGGTAGGGGGAGGGGAGTACAGACTGTAGAATGTCTGAAGGGGAAGCCTAGAAAGGGGAGGGAAACAGGCAGGTGCCTGATTTCAATATAATACTATTAAATTAAAGAAGAATCCAATAATTTAATGAGAATAACTCTTTAGAAATATTCTGAGGAACTCTGCAGATTTGAAGAATTTGACATTGCAGATTTGACATTAACAGAGGTTAGTTAATGTTAACAGGTTGCTTCCTACATCAGATTACAGCTCATCCCATTAGTGCAGTCAGCCTGAGCTGGAAGGCTCCAGAACACACACACCTGAATGCACGGGGTTGTTCACTGTGAAGAGCTGATGTCTAACACTTCCCTAGCCTCTACCAGAAGCAGCAATCACACAGATCAAAGCCAATAGCTTGCAAATACAACAAAAACACTTGCTCCACAGCAACAAAAAGCCTATAAGATGATAAAAGAATCAGCAGGCTGATACCTAGGAGAAGACAGACATTAAAACACACGAGATGGGACTGGAGAGATGGCTCAGCAGTTAAGAGCACTGGCTGCTCTTGCAGAGGAACCGAACTTAATTCTTAGCACAGGAATACAGGGCAGTTCACACCTGTCTGTAACTCCAATTCCAGGGTTTCTCACACCCTCACACATACATATAGGCAAAACACCAATGCACATAAAATCACACACACACTATGAGAGAGGGGCCAACCACCCCACAGCAACCCTACTGCAGTGCTTCATCTGGTACAGCCTACCTGCTGGTCAGTTCTTAAAATGATAAGCATTTGGCAGCTCATATGTATGTGTTCACTCAAACTTCTACAAGGTAGGTTGTAGACACTATTTTCTTTTTTGTTTGTTTGTTTGTTTTTGGAGACAGCGTTTCTCTGTGGCTTTGGAGCCTGTCTTGGAATAGCTCTTGTAGACCAGGCTGGTCTCGAACTCACAGAGATCCGCCTGCCTCTGCCTCCCGAGTGCTGGGATTAAAGGCGTGCGCCACCACCGCCCGGCTAAACACTATTTTCAACACATGGAAAAAATGTAAACCCATCTTCATTGTATCCTAAAAATGTAAATTAAGTAAATTTAAACTCACCTTTCCAACACCATTTTTCTTATCTGTGATTTACTGTTGCAATTGTTACATGGACCAAAATGGGCAGCATTGAGTGGATGCCACTCAGGAACAACATTTGTAAAGGTGACCAGACTCTTCAAACACCTACAAAAACAGGCAAAACTTGAACCCATTTGCTAAAATCATTTGTATTCATTTAACAAATTCAACTACTTACTCAAGCTTTGATCCCAATCATGTATTAGTACCGTGGTACCCTCTCCCGCCAAGCTGGACTGTGGAGACTACACATGGACTGGCTTTTCTGCTAGAAGCACAAACAGCAGCCTTCCAGCACGAATGCCACTGACACTTTACTCCAGAGAATTATCTGTGAGGTCCCCACTGTGCACACTGGAGGTTTAGGGTCACTCCTGGTCTGTACTTATCGCATTCCAGGATCAGTTTCCAGCTGCAGCAACAGTGTTTCTAGATACCGCTAGCTATCCAAAGCAGCAGCATCGAGGCTCTTGGTGAGCATCACTTCTAGAAGGTTGTTGAATTTACAGCTCAGTGTATGTAATGCAAATTGGCTAACTATCACTGACAACAAAGAGGGTGGTATTTTCAAGTTATGTACAATTTAACTTTCTTATCCGTTAGAAAAATGAATTCCCTTGTAGAACACTTCTGCTTTTACACATGCTCTTCAAGTACTGAATTCACTTTAGTTTGAATACCCAAAAGCAACAGTCAAGATGATCTTCAATGGTGTACACTGAATCTTAGTTGCATCAACTTTAACAAAAATGTTTTAATTAAAACAAGTATATTGCCAAAGAAACACACAAGCATTTCCCTTCTAAATAACAAATAATATTGGCATATGGTACCTGAGCAAAGAAAGCATTGGCAGTTAACAACTGATCAGTTTGCAGAAAAGCTAACCTTTTAAATGCACAGCAACAGACAGGTTGTTCTGTATGCCCAGACTGTACTCCACATGCCTCATTCTTTAAGATACTATTAAGTAAAGACTTCTAGTTTTTAGATAGTAACAAGGATTGTCTCAATTAGTGCTCATGTTCCATGTGAAGAGTGACATCTCTGAGCACCCAGTAGAGGCACCAATAGGCACAGAACTTGGCACTCCCCTGCCAAACAAGTGGTAAGTGCTCCAGCCTTTGTAAGACAATGAGTGGCAGACAAAATGGGGTCTAACTCAAGACCGCCAGGCTCTACAGACCAGGTTTTTTATCCTCTCCAGAAAATAACTACGGAGTCAAATAAAAGCCTTTACACTAGCACACAAATCAGAGGCACTAAAATGAAAGGACTAGCAGCTGGGCAGTTTCTGTAGCAAGAAGTGAGTATTTCTGACCTCGATGTACACTGATTAAATGACACCGCATCTTGGCTTCGACTCCATAATTGCTTTTACTTTTCAAATTAAAGATTGTTCTAAAGAAACTTTAACAATTACTTTTTGTGCATGTGGTTTTTTGAGACAGGGTTTCTCAGTGTAACAGTCCTGGAACTCACAGAGGTCTGCCTGCCTCTACCTCCTGAGTGATGGGATTAAAGAGGTTTGCCACCACTCCCAGCTAACAACTACTTTTAAAGAAATAAAAACAAGGGGCTAGAGAGATGGCTCAGCGGTTAAGAGCACTGCTGCTCTTCCCAGAGGACTTGGGTTCAATTCCCACACAGGCAGCTCACACAACTTAACTTCTGTTCCAGGGTATCTGATGCCCTCATACAGACATGCATGCAGGCAAAATGCCAATATACATAAAATAAAAATAATTTAAGAAAAAAACAAAACAAGAAAAGACATAAAACAAGATACCAAAGTGGTAGGTGGCTTCCCTTGGAGCTCTCTCTGAGCTCTGTGCGAGCGCTGCTCAAGCCCACTAACCACCTTATGGATAAAGATGCAGAGCTGGCAAAAGATTGCCACTAACTCTCTCTTGTGAGCTTATAACGACTTTCCCAGGCATCTAGTCAGCTGAATTGTCCACAACAGGAATCACTCCCAATGCCTAGGTGAGCTCCTGGCACACAGAACACACTCAATGAGAATCTGTCAAAGCACTAACTAGCCTGTGAATTCTAGAAAAGCTATAATTAAGCTGATTTTAATCATCAGCTCTGTTTATATTATTAAAAACAGGCAGTGATTACAGAGTTTAGCACAGTAGGCACAGGAGCCACGGAGGCAAGAAACACTAGAGGTCACATGATTTGCTACTGACTAGTGAGTTCCTCACTCAGTTACTATGAGGAGAAAACCAGAGCACTTGTACAAATCATTGGAGACCTAGGAATGGAGTATTTGCTTCCACAAATATTTCAAGTCCTAGTGTGAATTCTTACCCCTTCCTAGCAGTTTTAAAACACCTGACTACAAAACAAACTTTGTTGCCGTCATTCCCTACAGCATTTCCTGCTGTCCAGTCAGAACAGCCTGTGAGACACGGCTATCCATACAACAATTCCTCACGTCGTTTTACCTTCTAACTTTCGAAGGAAGCTGCAGCGGAAAGGACTGACTGACTTCTACTGCAGTATTCTAAAAAATGACCTGCAAGGCAGGTTGTCTTTTTTGGGGGGCGGGGAGGAGAGACAGGATTTCTCTGTGTAACAACCCTGGCTGTCCTGGATCTCGCTCTGTTTGAGGCTGGACTCAAACTCACAGAGATCCTCCTGCTTCTGCCTCCTGAGTGCTGTGTTTAAAGGCAGGCACCACCACCACCCAGCTGGCAGGTCATCTATTAATAGCCAGCTAGCAGCTTCCCTGGTCTGCTCAAGCGGGGGCCTGTCAGACCAGTAACCTACCCTCTCTGCTCTCCTGAACTGGAAAACAGAGGCAACCTATGCTGGATGCTACCCTAGGAGCAGCTCCGTGATAGAGACCTAAAGCAAACAAAAGCCTTGACTCTAACAGAAGGGTAAACAAAACACAGCTCCAAGGACTTCTAAGCAGAAGCACAGCTAAGAACGTTCCAGATGTGAAGGGTGCAATTCTCATTGTTTCTAACTTCCCAATAAGGAAATAAGAATATGCATTTTAGCTATCCTTCAAGCTGTGAATTTTTTTTTGAGTTAATTACAGTAGCATGCCACTTATAGTCTCTTGTGTAGCAAACTGTTCCTTTAGCTTTAGTGGAGAGAGTTTAAAATGTGGAAGCCAGCTGTGATCCATGCCTCCATTTTCAGAACTCTTCTGGCTGCTCAGGCAAGAAAGTGGCAAATGTGGGCCAAAGAAATGGCTCAGAGGTTAAGGTTCAATTCCCAGCACTATGTAGTGGCTCACAATCATCTACAATGAGATCTGGTTCCCTCTTTTGGGATGTAGGCATACATGTAGGTAGAATATTGTAACATAAATAAATCTTAAAAAAAAAAAGAGGGGGAGAGAGGGGAAAATGAGGGGAGAGCGAGAGATATAGAGAGAGACCATATCAGAGAAAAAAAAAAAAAAAAAAAAAAAATGTGTTGGACTCTAAGACATGGTGACACATGCTTCTGCCTCTACCATTCTAGATTCCAAGGCAGAAAACCTCGAGTTTTGACCAACCTAGGTTACACAGCAAGTTCCGCCTGGGCTGCACTGTCACCTTGTCTTGGGGTAGGGGTGGGGGGCGAAGGGTGTATCGAGGGTGGAAGTGCCAAGACAGAGTATACCATAGGTACAAAATTTGTTGTTTAAATTATGCTGTTACGAACCATTTCAGCAGAAAGGAGCCATTAAAAAACCCAAAACTGACCTGTTTTGATACCGGTGCCCACAACGTGAACATTCAAAATTCCAAGAAAAAGAGTATGTAAAGAGCTTTTCAACATGGGGTTCTAGTTTCAACAGTGCGGGAAGTGCAAACACCGGACTTTCCATCTCACCTGCAAAAGAGACAAGAGAAAAGGAGAGATTAGAAGTCAGAACTGGCAACTGGAAAAGAAAACCCGATCAACAGTCAACTTCCAAAAGTATACAGCGCCTATGTGTGAACACAGTCAAGTGGAACTGGAGGAAGGCTGAGCACCTCGCCAAACACAACCAGCATAGACTCAGCTCCCATGCTAATCTCTTCATTTTTTTTTTTGGTTTTTCGAGACAGGGTTTCTCTGTAGCTTTGGAGCCTGTCCTAGAACTAGTTCTTGTAGACCAGTCTCGATAGTCTCTTCATTTTTAAATGTCATGAAAACATAAGACAAGAACATACGGGACCCATTCTGCCTTCCTTCTCAAAGGGGAAAGCCCTCAGAACTATAACCCTGTCCATTAAAATAAAAACTATCAAAATGGTTTGCTACAAATACTGAAAGTTAGTGAAAACATTAGAGAATCACATCAGAATTGGTCATAACCACTAAATTACCACTTCACTTCTATTCTGATCCACCATCTCTACAGTGGAAGAGGTTTAATATACAAGGATAAAGGATCAATTCCGAATCTCCCCACTTAACCTTTAATCCAATTCTTGAATAATTAAACTCCTGCCACTTTAAGACTAGAGATGGTGGGGAGTCTACTGTCCTTAAACAAAAACGGAACCACACGTGCCAGCTTTGAGATCCAGAAGGCCATTTTACAATTGATCTCATTCTTATAGCCCCACTCCAGCTGGTTTCTTGCCTTCTCATCCTCAGGGTTTACAAGGCCCAGGAGACAGACTGCAGATGCTTCCTACCTCTTCCCTAGACCAAGCCTTTTCTCAGGGTCCTGTTCTTCCCTAGCCTGGAACTACAGGTGCCCAAAACTTAACCAGCAACTGTTGTGATGGAAGGACCAGAAGGTAGATAACAGGTTGCATTATCCAAGCATGTGCTACAAACATCTGCAATTACAAATGCTATTTTGCTATTTCAGTAGTTGATTTTGTGATATACTCCCATTGCTTTTTTTTTTTTTTTTGAGACAGGGTCTCAGTACATAGTAGTGGATATCCTGAAACTCACTATGTAAATGAGGATGGCCTTGAACTCACAAAGATCTGCCTGTCTCTGCTTCCCAAATGCCGGGATTAAAAACGTGTGCCACCATATCCAACCATAGCTATTTTTATATAAAAATACAAATCAAAATAATGTATTTCTTATAAAGAAAAATAGAAATCAGCCTCCTAGAAAGGACAACTGTATGAGTTGTGGATATTTAGTACACATTTGTGATTAAGTCACAGGTTTTAAATTTCAACTCTGCTGTAACTAAACATTAACTAAGAAGGCAAACAATTCACAATTCACAACAGCATTGAATCTTCACATCTAGCCCAGCAGTGGTGGTGCACGCCTTTAATCTCAGCACACAGGGAGGCAGAGGCAGGCGGGTCCCTGTGAGTTCCAGGACAGCCAGAGATAGAGAGAAACCCTGTCTCTAAAAACAAACAACAACAACAAAAACCTTCACATCTAACATATGTCCTAACACATATATTAGATATATGTGTTATTTTAATTTTGAGCCAGGGTCTCACTGTGTCATTCTGGCTGTCCTGTACTCATTATGTAGACCAAGCTGGCCTCGAACTCTCAGAGATCCACTTTCCTCTGCCTCCCACGTGACACTATACCTGGCTTCTGATACATATTTAAAAGTGTGGAGAAATATTTGGTCAATCTCTGTCATCTAGGTGTGTGTACACAGGCATGCATGCACAAGCACACAGAGTTAATACAAATATGGAAGAGTAATAAAAGAAGTTTCTCTCAAAAAATTAACAGGTAGTTAGTGTGTGGTAGTGCACACTTTCAAGTCCAGCTACTTCAGAGGCCTAAGCAAAAAGACTTAGGAGTTCAATGAGAGCCAGGGCAATTAATTAGTAAGACAATAAAAACAAAACTGAGATTAAAAACACTAGCTTTTGGGCTGGAGAGATGGCTCAGCGATTAAGAGCATTGCCTGCCCTTCCAAAGGTCCTGAGTTCAATTTCCAGCAACCACATGGTGGCTCACAACCATCTGTATTGAGGTCTGGTGCCCTCTTCTGGCCTGCAAGCATATACGCATAAAGAATACTGTACACCTAATAAATCAATCTAAAAAAAAAAAGAAATAGAATTAAAAAACAAACAACAACAAAATAACACTAGCTTTCCTTTTCAGAACATTACAAAGCCTACAAAGACCTGGAGAGAGACTTTAGTTCTGGCCTCACTCTGCAAGTCCACCCTGTGCTCCTCTGTTAGTGAGAGAGATCCTGAACAGTAGACTGAGACATCCTAAGAAGAACCTGCACTCTATCCTTCTGCAGCTGGAACACTGAAACCATGGTCCTAGAGAGCTGGAATTCCCTTGGGAATCTTGTTCTGAGGGGGAGGGAAAGGCTGAGGCTCTGGTGCCTGACAGCTAGAAGCCTGTCTCCCCTGAAGAGATTTCACACCCCCTGACAACTTGCTAGTCCACCCTGCAGGAAAAACTCAAGCACACACAAAGATGGACCGTGATGGGCAGGATCACACCCTGCATAAGACTGCTTATTTATGCACCGCCCCTCCTGACCTCAAATAAAACCCAAAATTCACCTTGGGACCCTGACGGTCACTGGCCCACTTGTTCCTCTTCTAGATGTGGACGATATTAAACAAACCTCTTTTCTTGGGTTTTCATTATTTCCTGTAAAAATGGCCTACTGAGCACTGGTAGCTGAGCCTGGCCTGTTGGAGCTCCCAGGACCCTAACAAGTCTAGTTACATGGGCATGTTAACTAACGTATCCATGACCAAAATGGTATCACACTCAGAAGAGTCAACTATATACCAAGTCTTTACCACACTTTACAGGGGTCTGGATTAGGCTGCCAAGAGGAAAGTAACCAGGAGTGTTAGCCCTAAGTGTTCCCCTGGCTTTGAGAACTCAAGAGGTGAACAGCCTGCATACTTACACAGACAGGAGTGAACAACAGCGATATAATCAATCAGTGGTGGGTTCCTAAGTAAACTACCACTACCCAGAGTCCCCCAAAAGAATCCTATACCAAGTACTAAAATAGCGCATTTCCTTATGCTGTACTTGTCTCTATACAATTACTTACCTAATGTGCATCTAAGCTTAGGCTGAAGTTTAATGAAAATTTCATCTCTAACTTCATTCAGACAGCTCTCTATTTCTGCAAGTATTTCTGATGTCAGTTTTTTACAATCTTCACCTTAAAAAAGAAAGTCAGAATGTTATCATCTCATTAATGCATCTTTCCAGAAAAAAAGAAACTGAGATAGTAATAAGAATGAAAATTTATCAGTCCATTTTGCTGAGACAAAAAGCAAAACACTTTTATTTTTATTTTTTTTTTTCCAAGATAGGGTTTCTCTGTTTTGGCTGATCAGTTTTGGCTGATCTGGAACTCATTTTGAAAAGCAGGCTGACTTCAAAGTAAGAGATCCACCTGCCTCTGCCTCCCGAGGGCTGGGATTAAAGGCATGTTCCCTCACTGCCCAGCAAAACACATTTCTTATTATGTCTCCCCTGCAATATACCATAGATTCCACTGACCCTGTCATCAGGTGCCATTTGCCCTTACTACCTGGATAAAATCTCAAGGACAGTCTTTCTCAGAAACAACAGATGCAGTAATGCACACGTCAGAACAACCAGTGCTTGACGTTCCAGTCTGACTTGGAAATCATTCCTACAGCTTCATCACACTCGGAAAAGCTTACACTCTCAATGAAATGAGCATTAGACAAGACTTGTGCTATCTGTTCCTAGAAAGTAAAAGGAAGAAAGGAAAATACACAATACAGAACAATGAAGCCCACACACAGTTAACAAGATTAAGAAAACTAATTGTTCTGCATGTGGCTAATATAAACTAAAAGCAAAAAAAATAAAATTCCAGTATCAAATTTTTCTCTTTTCAAATCAGTGAACTGTCACCTACTCAGTGCCAAGGTTCTTGTGTGTGTGTGTGTGTATATATATATATATACATATATATATATGTGAGCTGAAGGCGATAATGCTTGTGAAAAACTGTAAAACCCACAAATGACTGATGCATGAAGAGTCTCAAAATCAAATTAAAACAAAGTCTTACTTAATAAATCATAACTTCTAAATATTTATGCCCAAAATTGGTTAAGGAATCTGAGATATATTTTTCCATGTAATAAAAAGAGCAGCATATGCTTTTTAATTTTTCTTAAAGATTTATTTTATCTATATGTGTGTGTTCCTGATGTATATATGTCTACGGCATGTGGGTAGGTAACTGTGGAGACCAGAAGAGGGTGTTAGATCCCCTGGAACTAGAATTACAGGCTGAAGAGAGCCACCATGTAAGTGTTGGAAACTGAACCCTGCAAAAGCAGCCAGTGCTCTTAACTGCTGTGTATCTCTACAGCCCTGAGAAGCTATTTTAATAATTCTTTTGGGAAGCCACTCAACAAAAACTTTAATAGGCACATTCAATAACCTTCTAGGATATTAATCTGCAAAGTATTCAAGAGTTCCATGGCTAGGGTCATGATGTGAGCTCATAATAGCAAACGCAATAGCGAAGTAATAATGCACAACACCCACACATGACCTAACAATCCCCATTACACCTTTTAGTATTTTTACAAAGAAACACCTACAGTGCTCAGGAAAAAAAGCTTGCAACAATGGCAAGTCTGTCAAAGAATGAAAACAAACGAACAACCTATGTGCAAGCAAAATCAGATAAACACACACAAAGAGACTTCAGAAAATTTTCCAAAAGGTGAGGAATCTTGACAAATATGAGACTTGAAGAGCCACAATCTCAGTGTGGGTGCAGGGAGAGGCCAGGTGATCACAACAACCAAAAAAAATATGCAATGCTGGTGTGTGACACAAGTGGCACCAGAAAAGGTGTCTGAAAATGAAGAGAAAATGGACTTGACCTCATGCCATACACAATTAATCATTTCAGTATCAGGACCAGCAAGCTGTCTTAGCAGGTGAAGACACTCACTGCAAGGCTGACACCCTGAGCTCAATTTCTAGGACCCACATGATGAAAGGAGAGACTGACTCCTCAAAGTTGATTTCTGGCGGGCACACAACATACCTCACACCACACCAAATGTAATTTTTTTTTTGTTACTGTTGTCTTTTTTTGAGACAGGGTTTCTGACACCACACTAAATTTAATTTTTTGTTGTTATTTTCTGACAGGGTGAAGGGGTGTGGTCCTTTGTTCTCTTTAATAAATCCTTATATCCCGCCGCAACAGGGTTTTCTGTGTAGCCCATACTGTCCTGGAACTCACTCTGTAGACCAGGCTGGCCTCAAACTCAGAGATCCGCCTGCCTCTGCCTCCAGAGTGCTGGGATTAAAGAACTGTACCACCATCACCTGGTATAAAGTATTTTTTAAGTAAAATACAAATTGTAAACTAGGAGAGGAATCAACAACATATATCTCACATAAAATAGCAACAAAGATATAAAAAATGAATCCAAATATGTACATGATAATCAACAGAACTGCTATTTCACAGACAGTTGGAGGGAATGAAAAAATATTTATGTTAATAAATATACAAAGAGGCAACAAATTGCCGGGCAGTGGTGGCGCAAGCCTTTAATCCCAGCACTCGGGAGGCAGAGACAGGCGGATCTTTGTGAGTTTGAGGCCAGCCTGGTCTACAAGAGCTAGTTCCAGAACAGGCTCCAAAAGCTACAGAGAAACCCTGTCTCGAAAAACAAAACCAAAAACAAACAAAAAAATAGAGGCAGCAAATCAATATTTTCCAACTCTGAGAGCGTCAAAGCCAGTCTGAAGACCATTTTATGCCCTCATATCAAAACTCTCAGTGTGAAAACCTTCCAGGGAATACATGGATTGGGAAGGTATTGCTGGAGTAGTGACACTGCCCACTGGCAACTAAGTAAACACACAATTGGACTCCATACCAGTAGGTCCCACTATCCCATTCCCAACCAACCAGACTGAAATACCTGGGAGAGAAAAACAGCGTCTGTACCAATCAAGCAGTACTTATCAGTACTGTCTACACACACACACTATAATCAGTATTTGCATAGCATTCACATTGTATTAGGAATAAGTAATCTAGAGATGATTTAAAATGCATGGGATGGGCTAAGGGTAGAGCTCTATCTTAGCATGTGCAAGGTGGAACTGATTCAGCATCACAAAGTAAAATAATCATTTTGAACATGATTTCAACATGGGCAATAACCTAAGTAGATCAACCCTAAGTTCATTAAAACGTAAAGTATACAGAACAATATGCAATTGCATTATACAAGCATCATGCCATTTCTGACAGAGGACCCAGGTACCTGCAGGATGTCCTAGAGCTAAGCTTCCATAGATACCAAAGGATGACTGTATTGATGTGTTTCTACCATTCATTCATTCATTCATTCATTCATTCATTCATTCATGTGTGCCTGGAGAGTGAACTGGATGCTTTCGTCAGAGGAGTCTGTCTTCTCTTTCCACAGTATAGGTTCTGGGGATTTATTCCAGATCATCAAGCTTAGTGGTAAGCGTTTTTATCCACTGAGCTATCTTATGGGCCTGAGAATGTCCTAATGCTTTTTGGGCTGGAAGTTAAGAAGGAATTAAAATAGGGTGCAATGATGCATGCTTATTATAGAGCATGCTGGAGGCTAAGGCAGGAGAAATGCAATTTCCAGGCTGGCTTGGGCAATGTAGAAAGTCTCAAAATCAAAACACACACACAACCTGCACAAATGTATGTGTATGTACATAAAAACATAAACACACAGACACCAAAATCCAAGGAGTGTCATCAAGGGCAGAGTGCTGGGAATTACAGGTGGCTCCATTTACTACGACACTCTAGTTGTTCCACTTTACAAACTTCAGATCTGACTGAATAGCACTGCCTCTTTCTTCTTCAGTGGCAGCTCTGGGGCCAGTCACAGGCTGACACTGGCACTCTCCTAGGGTAGTGGTCCCTGCCTAGGTCTCTACAGAGAACAATGACTGCCCATGGCTTCTTTTCCACACGCTATGAGACAAAACTTGACATGGACATCTTCCAACTTAAGAAGAATACATTAGCACAAACCTGTGGCACCATGCACGTGATGTGTGTACCGAAGTTCATCTGCTTGGTGGTATTTTCCAAACAGTCTCCCAAATACACAGTCCTCTCTAGAGCACACCTCCGCCACAGTGTTCTTCAGCGCCTCCAGGTGCACCAGGGCAGAAAGGATACAGTCTAGCCAGCAGAGCGCCTGAGAGTTTTTCCACTGGACACAGAGAGTCTGGCAAAGTGATAAACATCTGCTCTCAGATGACTTTTCCAGCTCAGATCCTTCACTTTGGAGGAGCAGTCCAGAGACACTAACTGTGGCAGGATCTTCTATAGAAACCATGTCCATGTTAGCAGCTTCCAAAGTCTCATTCTGCTCCAAGAAAGCAACAGTCCTGGCAGGACTCTGGTGACCAGTGTTTTCTGGTGAGTTTGATGTGGTGTCACCACACACCTTCCCATTGTATTTACCATTCAAACTCTGTTCACCATCAGTGACAATGTGACTTCTAGTCTTCTTCGAATGCACTGGAAGAGGTGAATTCTTACAGGTGGTTTCCAATCTCTTTCTTTTTTGAGACTTATTCTGAGTGTGACAGTCTTCCAAATCAGGAGAAATTAAATTAGTAAGTGATTCAGAGCCCAAAGGATAAATGCACTAGAAAGAAAACATAAAATTGTTTTTTTTTTTAAAAAAGGTAAACAAACCTCAATGATAATCCAAACCAGTTAAGTTTTACCTTAGATTCCTGTCATGAAAAACACAATTTTACCATTCATGTGTTGTCAGAGAGAACTAGAGGTAATCAAAGTCTGCCCTCCCCAAGGACAATTTTCCCTAGTTAATTGCATCATGAGATCATGAAGCCTGGCATAATGGCACATTCCTTTAATCCCAGCACTTGGAAAGTAAAATAACGTAGGTTTCTTTGAATGAGACCAGCCCAGTCTATATAATGAATTCCAGAATAGCTAAGACTACATAGAGAAATCCTGAGTGTGTGTGTGTGGGGGGGGCTAAGTTACAGTAGATTAAGCTAAAAGAAAACATTACTTTGGTCTTAATGAAAAATACATAAATAAATATCAAGTAAATAAAAATGTCAGCAATGTAAAGAAAGACTATGTGTGTTACTCTGGAGAGAGAGAAGCAACCTATGTCATTAAAAACTGGGAAAGTTTGGGTTTTTTTGTTTTTTTCAATACAGGGTTTCTCTGTGTAATAGTCACAGCTGTCCTGGATTTTGTTGTGTAGACCGGGCTGGCCTTGAACTCAAGAGATCCACCTGCCTCTGTCTCCCAAATGCTGGGATTAAAGGCGTGCGCCACCACACCAGGAGGCTAAAGTATTTTTTACATAAAAACGTTGCCAGGTACTTTCTATGCATCTTATATGTTCTGAGATCCATTTTTATTATCCTTACTTATGTGTGTCTACGTCTGAGTGAATGTGGTGCATGTGGATGCCCAGAGGGCAGAAGAGGGTTTTAGATCCCTAGCAAGTGGAAGTCACAGGCAACAGTGAACTACCTAAGGTGGGTCCTGAGATTGAACTCAAGTACTCTGCAAGAGCCTTAACCTCTGAGCCATTGCTCCAGTCCCTGTATCCTACATTTCTAACAAGTTCAAGGGCTTGCAAATATCTCATTTAAAACATGTCAGGTATGGTAGCACATGCCTTTAATCCTAGCATCCAGGAGGCAGAAGCAAGAGAATCTCTGAGTTTGAGTTTGGGGTCAGCCTGGTTGACAAATCCAGCTTCAAGACAGCCAGGGATGTTACACAAAGAAAGCCTGTCTTAAAAGGCCATAAACAAATAAACAAATAATTAATCATGCCTTCAACACTGGTATGGCACACTGGTGTCCTCCAGGGAACTGAAGAGTCACACCTTCCTCAGTCCTCCAGTCTGTGCTCAGTGTTTACAGCTTTGCAGGGACAGAGGATACATGAGGCACAGGAAGCCTGCTAAGTTCTGTCTCATCATGCTGGAGCCTCAGGAAGAACTAAGATTCCCAACTGACTGTCTACACGGAGCTCTTCAACAGCAGCAAGAAGTATGGCTAACACTTGGCTCTTCCAGCAGACACTACTATATCCATCAGAAGCCTTGCCTGGTCAACCCAAAGAATAACAATACTAAATCATGTCATACCTAGGAGGCTAGGACATTCTCAGGTAATTTACCTCATAGCTACAAGCATGAGGCACACACTAAATTTCCTTTCCTTTCACACACTGAACTCCATGTGAGCACTTCCATTTTTTAGCATGCAGACCAGCTCTGTACTGTTAGCTGTCCAGCGAAGTCAGTACTAACCTGACCCTAAACCTCATGCCCTTTCTAAACAACACTTAAAAAAATAAGTAGTGGGCCAGAAGTGGCAACATATGCCTGTAATCCTAGCACTTTAGCGGCTGAAGTGGAAGACTGTAAATTCTAGGTCAGTTTGGACTATACTTCTTGCCTCAAAAACCAAATCTACCTCAAATACAAAGAAACCAAGTAAGCAAATCATTGTGTATAACTGAGTACTGAGTTCACTTAAAAAGGAATGTACGAAAGACTGGAAGTGTTAATAAGTAAATCCATAGCACAGTAAAGCCTCTCTCCTGAGGGCTGGGAGTGAAAGATCTTGACTAAAGGCTAAACGTGGATGTACTGTTCAAGGGTGAGTGGTACTGTGTCTAATATCCATTGTTCTGAATGTGTTGTCAAACTGCAAGATAAACCCAACCCTTCCGTTGGGCACCAGTGCCTACCCTCTGCTCCATAGGGTAGCTTGAGCCATTTACCCATCTCTAATTGATAGGATCAGCATATAAATGTCTAGGTATTTTTTGGAAGGAAGGGAGGGAGGGATGGAGGGAGGGAGGGAAGAAAGGAAGAAAGACAACAACAAAACTCTTCGTTCTCACGCCGGTTATCAAATCTCCATTCACTTTCATCACCACTCCTTTACCCCAACTGGGCTGAGTGGGTCCTCCCCTTGAGCTCCTTTTCATTTGACTTGACAATGCCTGTCTCCTTGGCTTTCTTCTTACCAAACTGTCTCTGATTCTTGGAGTTTTTCTAATGTCTTCAACCTCTTAATATTGGTTCAAGACCCAACCACAGTCCTAATTTAACTAACCATTCACATGTATAATTCAGTTAGTCACATGTTTTGTGTTCATGACTACCAAATCTTTACCCCAATCTCAAATTCTCCATCAATTGTTGGGCATATGGCTTCAACTGCTTATTCTACCTATCTCGTTTATCTTAGTCTTCCTCCAAATCTTGCTTTTCAAACATCTTTCCTAGCTCACCAACTGTCAACTCAATTCATCCAAGTGATCAGAAGGAACAACTGGGAGTCATTCTTGCCCTTGCTCTGCTCCACGCTGTTTCCCAAACCTCCAGCAAGTCCTGTTGGCTTTACCCTGGAGAACAGCTGGCCCTCTGTATCCACAGGCTCCACAGCTATGTAGTTAGGCCTATGACGGCTGTGTCTATACTGAGCTGTAAGCTTCCTTGTCAGAGCCCAAAAAAATTCAGCTCCACATTCCATTTACACTGTAGTAGGTGTCATAAATTATCTAGAAATATTTTCAACTGATGCAGGATGCAGATTGGTCATATGCAAATATATTCTGCCATTTTACAGAAGGAACGTGAATGTCCCTTGTATAAAAGAAAGGCAGCCTGAAGAGGGACTATATAAATGCAATCTATCCATGACCCATTATCTCCACGTCTACCCTTTCTCTCTGGAACTTGCCTTTCAACTAGCCAGAGGGAAAAAACAGCTTGTTTGCTTTCTGCACTGCTCTCAGAACCTTGCAACATTCTGTGAGCAGATACTCTGGGGTTTTATCTCTACACAAGCAATCCATTCTGTAGAGATACCAACTATGTATCCTATAATTTAATTGTGATGCTATCTACCACCAAGTGTTTCTGAAATGGAAGTAAGCAAAAATCCTCTAGAGAAGCCAACTGCCAACTCCAGGTCTTGTACTCGCAATGAACTGGATACAAACTACATTTCCCATGACTCTTGAATGTCAAGATGTCTCAAAGAAGTCAAGAAAATGAGTTCATGGGTATATTCTAGAGATAGTAAAAACACAGATAAAGCAATACACAGGGCAGCTGTGGAGCAAGGAAAGGAGTGGCGTGGCTCTGTCCCACCTGGTCACTCCAGCCTGAAAACTCAGACTACTCGTTTCTGCAGCACTTGGTGTTTAGCCCTCCCCCTTTCCTATGGGTCAGTGGATGAGCTCAAAGTGCCCACAGTCTGCCCATTTGGCCTTTCTGGGGCATCCTGAAGCTACCTACCTACAGGCACGACCATAGGTCACCCACTGGGAAGTCAAAGGGGTTCATTATGAATGACAAGACAATGCTATCACAGAGAAACCAGAGCTGTTAACTCTGGCAGAAATTGGAGACAGAGACAACTGGAGCCCCACCCATTGCCTAGCTTGTCAATCCAGAGGCAGGCGATCTCACACAGACAGAAGACTATACCGCCCTTGCACCAGTTCCTCCAGACGCCTCACCCACCCTTCCTTACTATGGACAGTTAGACTATTTCTTTCTGTTCCCCAATCACTCTTCTGATCGATCTACCACTCTGCCTGCCTCGCACTCGAGTACAGTTCCCGTGTTCTCAATGTAGAAGCACAAACATGATTGGCAGTTTCAGGCCTGCCAGAGTCTTAGCTGTGCCTGCTTCTCCCCATGACCAGCAATCTGCTTGGTTTATCTGGGACACACAGAGCTGGAATTAGAAGCCCACAATCACAACTCTGCAGATCTATGAAACGTCCTGTTTCTGGAACATGTGAATCTGCTTGTTAGTTTAAAAAAGAGAGTATCTATTTTGCAAAATAACTATTTTGATAATTAAGCACGCATAAACTGTTCATGAACAAGACCCTCAATCCCAAGTACCACAAACCAAAGCCAACATCAAAGCAAAGCTATCCTACAATTATGAGTCTCAACTTGGAAAAGGTGGTGTGGCATACAACACTAGGGGAGCTTCACTGTGTTCAGTGTCCTCTAAAGTCACTGCCTAATGGGCAGTCCATACAGGGACTTGTAGAATTACAGGTGGCTGTGAGCCACCATGTGACTGCTGGGAACAGAACCTGGGTCTTCTGCAACATCATTAAACGTTGAGCCACCTCTCCCTATTTTTTATTTGACAATATTTTAGCAATAAGATGACAGTTTTATGTTGGCAAGAAATATGATGTGTAAAGGTCTATATATGAGGAAAAAATATAAACGGATCTGAGTGTTATCTTTGATGGAGGGAGGGCCATGTAGGTGATTTTCTAAAATGCCAAATTAGTTTGTGGATCTCTTTAACACCACAAACTTTTGTTTGTTTTTGTTTTTTGAGACAGGGTTTCCCTGGTAAACAGTTCTGGTTGTCCTGGAACTCATTTTGTAGATCAGGCTGGCCTTCAACTCACAAAGAACCTTCTGCCTCTGCCTCCCAAAAGCTGGGATTAAAGGCATGAGCCATCACTGCCTGGCTATACACTATTTTGATATAATCAATTACCAAAATATCCTTCCAGGTAAAATGGAGATTAATAAATATTATATGCCCAGGTATAGTGGTGCACATCTTTAATCCCAGCGCTAGGAAACAGAGGAAGGCAGATTACTATGAGCTGAGGCCAGCCTGGCCTACATAATGAGTTCCAAGATAGCCAAAGCTACACAAATAAGACCCTGTGAAGGTTTGGGGAGGGGGTGTGGAAGGAAGGAATAACTACTATATGCTAAAAACTTTAAGGATCCCTACAAGATTAACAGCAAGTAACAATAACTTAGGAGTCCAGTTGGAAAACAGTAAATGATTTAAAATTATGTCAGAGATATTTAGAAATTGAAATTACCTATGCATTCAAAGTCTATACTCTGAAAAAGACAAAATTAGTAAAATTTAAACAACAAAGAAAAGCAAAATGCTAAAAGCTATATATTATATAACATTAGTACTTTACCTGAAGATCCTCACACAAAAACACAGATTCTTGGAAGTTAATCTGGTAAGTTTTTAAGATGTTTAGCTTTCCTTTCGCCTTACAAGCAGGGCAATATCCATCTGTTGTAACTTTAGCTGAACCATAATTCTAAAAGAGAAATAAAGCAAATTAAAAGAGATATTCCTAAATTATATTAATTTATAAGAGTTAAATGGAAGGGTAACCAGAAAAAAAATGCACAATTTCCTACTAGAAGGATTCTGGCAAGATTAAACACAGCAAACAAATGAAATCTTGTACAGTCTTAAACAGTTATTTCCAAGTAAGATGTTTATGACTTTAAATATAAAATTTTGAGTGAAAAATACTATCAGTTTCGTTTACAAGAAAAAAAAACATCAACTGCCAAGGAAAATACATAATGTACATATTTTCAAAGAATAGAAAACCATACGATCTAGGCATCATTTCTACTTTCACACATCAATAACAGAGAGGTAAACAAATTTATAATAATCTTTCGCCATTGCTGTAAGATTTCCGTGGAAGACAGAATTTTTTAGGACTTCATAAAATGAAATTTAAAATTTTAAGTTTCATTTACAATTTAAATTTCAAATACAAGAGGAGAAGAAAACCAATTTTTCACTGAGGCCAAAAATAAGTTCACTAACTTTTCCCAAGTACCCCAGCGTGGGGAGTGAAGATATCCCTATATCAGTCCCCGGCTCAACCCGTGGCAAACCATTTCCAATCTTCAGAGATTCCATCAATCCGAGTCATTGGCTAAATTATGTCACTTGGAACATGCCAATAAGCACTAATGATTTTTCAATGAATCCTGCAAAAGAAAGTCAACAATTAAATAAAAATCCTATTTACTCTAAAAAGAGAACTTTGCAATTTTATAAGAGAGATATTATGAATATTTGTGAGCTACAAATCCTTGGATAAACTTTCTAAAACTGTGGTCCTGAAAATACCTAAATGCATTTAGATGTTTGCAAATGGTTGAGTAGAGTGATGATCACAGGATGCATTTTTCTAACACACAGAAAATTAAAACTTTTCATAGAGGCAGCTACTGGTTAAAACAAGCGAGTCAACTAAGTGTAAGGCCCTAAGCTTTTCAGTGTGTGTGCAGTTTGAAGCAACCCTGCCAGCATTATAAAGAACCTGAATCTTTCAGACCTACTGTTCTACCACAGAAAGAAAAGAACAAAAGGAACAACACATTTTATACCTTCCTACAGTTTTCAACCACTAATTCTTCACCAGTTGGGAATACTTTTTTGTTTGAAGACAGGTTCTCACTAAATAGCCCTGCCTAGCCTGGAACTTGCTACATAAAGCAACTAAAACCAGCAGAACACTGCATTTAAAAGTTACCAACAAAATAGTATGCTCTTTGTAAATGATCTGTATCAGAACAAACACATAAGCATCGATAGTACAAATCATATGTGATAAGCAGGGATTGAGTATATACAGAGCTGACCCCATTCACAAGATTTAGGAGACAGAAAATTCTTAGACACAGCTCAATATAAGGGGGGGAAAAGTGCCTAAAAAACACTTTAAGTATGTTCTTAAAATACAATAAAACCTTCCAGTGCAGGCTCCAAAGCCACAGAGAAACTCTGTCTTGAAAAAAAAAATACAATAAAACCAGATCAAAAAGTCCTTTTAGGCCTCAGATATCAGCTAGTACTTAGCCAGGGAGTTGTTAAGCATAAATCTTGCCGAAACCTAAGGTGGCCAGCATGATCTACAGAGCAAGTTCCAGGATAGTCACAGAGTTACACAGGGGAACCTTGATTCAAAAACAAAACAAAACAAAAACATATATACACACAAATACATACACGGAGTGTGCCCACACCTGTAACCACAGCACTTGGGAGGAGAAAGTATGTAAAATTTAAAGCCAGCCTCAGCTATAAATAAATTCACAGTCTTCCTGGGCTACAAGAGAACCTGACGAAAGAAAAGAAAGGAGGGAAGGGGAAGGGAGAGGAAGGAAATGAAGAAGAAAAGAAAAAGAAAAGGAAAAAAGGATCGGCCAAAGTAAATGAAGCGCCTATGAAGCCGTGCTGTAACACCTAAGTTACAGTTACCATCCGAGCTACTTCCCGATGATGGAAATGGTGCACCTTCTGTCAGTCTGCATTCATTATCAAAGAGAAGCCTGCAGGCTCCTGAATAAGTTATTGATGAAACTTTTTACCTGAGGATCTAGGAAACTGTCTGGAATGATTCTTTCTCAACGTGGAAGTAAAAATGAGAATCCTTCCAATCTGCTCTCCTGATCCTAGTATCATCCACTATTTCAATAGGAGGACAAGTCATATCCAAGCAAGGTTGGTACACACCTTTAAGCCTTTAATTCCAGAGCATGGATTTCTGTGATCCCACCCAGGCTAGGCAGCCTACATAGTGAGACCTTGTTTAAAATAAAAAAGGATGGAAGAAAGAAAGAAAAGAAGAATGGAAGGAAGGAAGAGGGAAAGGAGGAAGACCGACTCAGTAATAAAATGGTAGAAACACCAAACAATATTAAGACACTCCCCTCCCACAAAGAACATGCATGTTTAAAATACCAAAAGTAGACTCTCCAGGTCTTTCACTCTGTCTTATATACAAAATCCTGGGGTGGTTCTTAAATTTCAATTTGTTCCGTAACAACTAGCTTCATTATCTTTTCTCCAAAGTAACCTGTTCCTCCCTGTATGGTGCCTAAAATGTGCCATCTTTGAGCTTGCAAACACATTAGAAAAGTCTGACTCTTCTACTCTCATCTTTCACGCATGCCCCGTAAACGTCATCTGTTGTGGACAGCGCTTTGGAAATATTTTGAACCCATCTCTCTTTCCATTCATATCACTGTCAAAATGACAATTCAGCTTCCGATCACCTACTTAATCCACCCAAACAGCTCAGAACAACCTAAAGGTTTTGCCACGAGCTTGTTGTTACAGCGGGGAGACCAACCAAGTTTTCCAGTCCTCATCCCCAGCACTTTCCTCTCACACCCCGCCCCAGTCAATGTCGGTAAACATTGCAGAGACCCTAAAGGGAGTTATCAGCCTAGAATGGATCCAGTTAGGAAACAATCACGAGAGGGACGCGATTAATTAAATGTAATCCACTGCATGTGCAATGTGGAAACTTATAAGGACCTTGTACCCGTCGGAAATTTACCTCCGGCTAGGCATATGAGGGGGTCAAAGGCAAGGCCAACAGACTTAAATCCGAAGCAAGGGGTCGACTATCGGAGTCTAGTTCTGCTTGGTACCCAACCCAGCTTCCCGAATTTGAGACGGACAGGGCCACGCGAGGTGAGCTTCAAAAGCCAACCAAGGAAGCCCAAGAGGCGCGGCGTTCCGTTACCCTGCCCATCTCCACACTCTTCGTGGAGCGGACCCAAACTCTGGTTTCTGTTCAGTGTTTACCTCTTTAAGCCCAAACGAACCCTAATCCCGGTCGACACCTCCATTCTTCCCACCAGAACCTCGTTCCCAGCCCATCCTTTCACCGTGTCAACGACCCACCCGGGGCACTGCAGCCGTCCCAATTTCTACTTCCCGAGGAAATTAGCTCTCTCTCCCTTACCGGCCCGTTGCACACCCCTTCTTCGTGTAGAATCGGTCCGAACTCCTGTTCCAGCTTGAGCTCCACACCATCTACCCGTAACGTTCAACCCACGTTCCCCTCGGATGGCTCCTCCCCCACCGCCGTCTCCGCTAGGAAAGCAACTTCCGCTTGGGTGTCCGCAGCCAAAGAGCCCCCTCCGCAACACCTTCCTGAAGAGCGCCCGTCTTGAAAGCCCTCGGGTAGGGCGGGGGGAAGTGGAAGACGAGAGCACTTCCGGCAAGGCTCCGCAGAGGCGGGACTTGGCCTCCCGGCAGGCGCAGGCGCAGTCGGGACTGCGGCGCCCGTAGGGGCGGGGCCCGCAGCTGCAGAGCCTGCTAAATGTGTGGGAGGGGGGAGGGGGGAAGTGAGGGGGAGGGGACGGTTCTGGAAGCTGCTGGAAAGCGCTTGAGCGACGGAGGTGACGCCAGCGGCCAGGGGGAGGGGCCTGATTAAAATTAGTGCGCGGAGGGATTACGCGGCTGAGGAAGCGGCAACCGAAGCGCAGCCCTAGTGACCTGCGTGTGGTCTTCCCCGGCCCGGCCGTCATGGCGGCCGGCGTGAGCCGGGACCGCGGTCCCCCTATTACGTCCTCTCGGCCGGGGCGCCGCCGTACGTGTTTACAAAGGGTCACCACACACGGAGCTGCCCCTCCCTTCCCTAAACCCCTCCTTGGAGGCCAGGGGCTTTTCCTTTCTTCCCTCCCAGATCTGCTCACGGTAAGGGGAGTAAGCGAAAGACAAGCCCAGGGACGTGGTGAGCCTCGACCCGCGCAGCTCGGCAGCCCTGCCTCCTCTGACTTCCGAGGAGGGGAGTTCTCGAGTGGCCAAGTTTTCCGAACTGCCTTCGTAGGGAGGTCATGTGGTGCTTAGGACGTCGTGCCTGACAGCGTTCTTGAGGACATCCTAGGCCGTGGAGTCCTCTGGGTCGATTGTTTCCGTGGCCTGGGACGAACACTTGGGAGTTCCTGAGCTTTTCTTAGAGGAGTCATGACTGGCATTTTGGACTGCGGTTCTGTGGGGTTTCCTAGGCGGAATTAAACGACTGCGTTCTGGCAGAGTGCTGATGGATTTGGTAGCGTGCTATGGGGAGGGAAACGAGTCCGCTGTAGGAAGAAATTAGCCAATAAAAGAATTTCAGTTTGTGGTACTTAGGAATGCAGATCGCTGAGCGGACCAACAGACTTTGTTAGGGTTGGCTTTTTTTTTTTTCCCTCCCTCAAGACAAAAATAAAGTGGTTAGGTTTTGCGTTTCACTATATAATTAATGTACCGGTGTATTTGTTCTGAGAATGAACTAGCTAGATTGCTTTTTGTATGGATTTTGAAAATTTGAGGAAATATTTGTTAATGAAATAGTAGTCAAGATTAATATTTCTTGTTTAACATGCTATTTCCATTTTTAGAGTGGAGTACACTCTCTCCATAAACACTTGGATTGGAGACCAGCTTGGGCTATATTAACGAGTGAGTCCATAACAGATTTGACACCATATCTTAGAATCATATCCAAAATCTTACCTGCTGTGATTGTTTATTCTGGTCTCATTAAAAATTTACTGAGTTAGAAAAATGACTCCATCAGTAAATTACTTAACCTTACCATAATGAGGTCCTGAATTGGATCCCCAGCACTTACGTAAAAAGCCTGGTCCAGGTGTGTAGATCTCTTATTCCAGGCTGGGAAGGGACAGACCCGTGGATCCCAGGGCCTCACTGGCCATTCAGCTGAGCTGAATCTGTGAGCACCAGATTCAGTTAGAGACCCTGTCCCAAAAAAATGAGGCATGTACAATTTCTGGGATGTGAAACGCTTTTGTCAGGGTAGTCATATATGAAGCCAGACATTACGTTAGTTGTCCCAAGGTGTTGTTTTATACTCTTAAAACTTTTAGGTAGACCATGATAGCTTAGGTGTCCACACACCTGGTTCTCCTTTCCCCAAAATGAGCAGGTAATAGAGTCACAGAGGAGGTTCTGGAGTACCTGATGTCGAACTCTGTCTCCTTTGCTGTGTACTTTATGCAGGTGGTTTAATTTTGGTGCCCTGAGTTTACACATCTCTACAGTGAGAAGTTTGGAGCAGATAAATAGCTTAAGGAAATTCCCTTACAGTTCTAAACCTTACCTGCAGATACTTACTCTTGGGACTGCCACCTACATTTTAAAATGTTTTCCACGAAGGACATCATCTCATATCACACTGCTGTCTTGCTGGTCAGAGTTCAATGTTTAAATTAGTAGTACATAGCTCAGACGTCTTCATGCTACATCTGGCTCATCTGGCTGTCAGTCACCCAGTTTCCTGCCTGGGATCAGTAAAAGCTATGGGGGGGCTGTAGTATGCATATGTAAGTAAGCAAGTAAAAACTATTAAGATATGTTCCCCTTCCTTATGTATGTGTTGCATAATATTCCCCTGTTTACGTGTTTATTTGTCTTAGAGGTAGTTTCCTATGGTGTCAGCCTCTTCTGTTTTGGGATATTTAGGTTTCTTTCAGATCCTGTTTTGGTTGCTTTTCTTGTTGCTGTAATAAAATACCCTGATAATAGCAACTTAAGGAAGAAAGGGTTTATTTTGGCTCGCAGTTTCAGGCTAGTAGCTAGCGGGGAAGCCACTGAGGCAGGAACTTGAAGTTGTCGGTCACATTGGGTGCGCAGTCAAGGAGTAGAAGCTATTTTAAGTCTCATTAAGTTGATGTTACTGAGTAGGGTCAGCAAGAAGGCTCACCCAGTAAAGGCACTTGCCGCTAATCCTGATGACCTGAGTTCAGTTCATGGGACCCACATGGTGGAAAGAGAAAACCTGTCTCTCAAAAGTTGCCCTCTGGAAAAAAAAAAAAAAAAAGTTGCCCTCTGACCTCCACAATGTACCGCTGTTGCATGTGTATACACACACTAAATAAATTAAAATGGGATAAAATTTTAAAGCCTTGTAATTTTATCACATATTCATCATCTTCCGCATGTGTGAATCTATCTGTGCCCTAAATAGTAGCACAACTGACTTCTGTCTGCTTTGGCTTTTGCGTCTCTGTGCTGGGGTCACGGGATTGGCTAGTGGTGCTAACATCCTGCCTGAGTCTAAAGTGAACAAAATAGATTAATCACATCTTCTGAGTGACTTCTTCATTTGAAACTAGAGGAAGAAAAGGGGTGGACTGTGGTTAGGGCCTTGATCCAACAGACAGACTTACCTGTCTCTAAGCAGTCAAGCAGCATGGAAGGACTGACAGGGAGGCCTGTGAGTTAGCAGCAGACCAGCTTTCAAACTCAAGCTCATGCACACCAAATCCTAGTTAAGGTTAGTTTTTCTTTTTAACAGTTTTGCTCCACACATGTATTTGGATTTAAAATGGAACTTCTTTGTATTGCCACTTTATTAAAGATTTACTGTTATTTTTTATATTATGTGTGTGTTGTGTGGGAGGGGGGGCACAGTGCGTGAGAGTGCAGATGCCTGTGGATTTAAGGCTTTGGATTTCAGGGAGCTGGAGTTAAAGGAGATTGTAAGCCAGTTCATGTGGGTACTAGGAACTGAACTGTTGTCCTCTGCCAGAGCAGTACATGCTCTTAGCTGTTGAACCCTCTCCTGAGCAGTCCCACTTGATGACAGAAAACTAAGCCCAGAAGAGGGAAACAGTTTACCCAAGCTTGTGCATTAGACTCCCTGCATCTTCTAATTTCTAATCCAGGGCTTTTTTTTTTCAGCCTTTTCCAGCCTACTATCCACCCCCATAGCTGGACTGAGCATATCATTAAGTGTAGATAGCTAGCGCTGCTCTTCCTAGCCTAGACCGGCCTGGGGTTCAGAAACGAGCTGTGCGTACTTGAGTGACAAAACAGCATTCTACAAGCACTTATCGAAAGTAATCATGCAGCACGCTGATTAGCAATCAAGAGTCCTCCACATTAAAAAAAATTAAACTCATATAGAGAAACACTTTCCTAATTGGGACGTAGTTGTCACTTCAAGATGAATTTATCAGTCAGAAGGACTGGACTGAATTTAGGGCTATTTAGAAATAGATAGTCTTACTTCCTAGTAGTTCATGATGTCATTTGGTTTAGACCGGATATTTAAAACAGGAACTCACCAAATAATAATAAGTGAAAGTAAATGAATAAATAGAATTAAAACTTACTATTTTGTCTAGGTTGGTAATAGACAACAAGTAGCAAAATTGCCTAGCGATTATATAATAAATAAAAATAACTGGAATGAAAAAAAAATTGTCTTTTTTTTTCCTTTGGAAAGCATTGGTAATTTTAAGTCATTGGTAATGTTTCCTGTGTGATTCTCTGAACTGTATCACAAGTCAAAATCTGGACTCTGGTGACTGGAAAGATGGCAAAAAAAAAAAAAAGGAAAGGAATTTAAAGTGTTAAATCTGGCCTGCTAGCTGGGCAGTGTTAGCACATACCTTTAATCCCAGCACTCATGAGGCAGAGGCAGGCGGATCTCTGAGTTCTAGGACAGCCAGGGCTACACAGAGAGATCCTGTCTCTGGTGTGCTATTCATTGGTATACTCCAGTTTCTTTACTTGTGCTGTACCACCTCTGTTTCCCTAAGCAATGAAGACCTCCTCCCACTCTTAGAATAAGAGCAAGCCAGGGATACATAGGCTACAGACTCAGCCCTGATTTCAAATATTTAACTTCTCCAAGACTCAATTTCATCTAGAAAATGAAAATATCTGCTAATCCCAGTTCTGTCATTTAACTAGTTTTGTGACCTCAGAAAAATTATTTCACATTTCTGAGCCCAAGTTTCCCATTATAAGAAATAAAATTATCTTAAATAAGGTAATAATGTGTCTGGCAGTTAGTAAGCCCTCAGAGCACATGGCAGTCTTTCTTTGTCCTCCACATCCTACTGGCCCTTTAAGGTACCAGTTGCTGTAGTTCCGTCATTGTGTTGTCCTCTGCCAGGTCTCCTCCGGCTTCTGCTCGCATGGATGCACTTGCCCAGGAACAATGAATGGGTCCTCGAGTAACTGGATCAGCTTTGTATCTGGGGACCTGTGAAAACTAATCACATGGTCCTTTCCTGACCTCAGGGTTTGGATGGGGTCTGAGCATCTAATTTTTCCTCCTCACGTTTTCTAATGCTTGCTAATGGCCATGGCTTCCCACCTATCTGTTAATAAACATGTGTTCCTACAACTGATTGTGTGGTTCTCATGGTACAGCCCTTCAGGTATTCTGAGTCTCACCTCAAAGATACTGGAAACTCCATTAAGCACAAAATGCTTATTTAGAAACTGGTAAGACTACTTCCCTTCTTTCTTCCTCTGCATACATTTGAATCCAATTGTGTTAGATAAGATGAAGTCTGAAATGTAAGTTGACACCCCCCCACACACACACACACTCACACACTCACAGGGGAAAAAAGTTGTTTGGAAAATGTGGCTGAGGTTTTTAGCAGCACTGAGTTGATTGGCACCACACTTCAGAAACAGGCAGTTCCAGTCATTCTCAAGAGGGCTCTAAGAACATGGCTTATCCCCTACAGTTACAGGTGCCAGAGAGCAGCCCTCAGCAATTGATTCCCTTAGTTGTTGTAGGAGAGGGCCTCTTGTTTGTCCCGGCCGCCTGGCTAGCTTACACCCGAAATAACCACACAGAAACTGTATTAATTTAAACACTGCCTGTCCCATTAGCTCTAACTTCTTATTGGCTAACTCTTACATCCTGATTTAGCCCATTTCTATTAATCTATGTATCGCCACGTGGCATCCATCTCCAGTGGAGGATCTATGGCTTCTCTCTCTGCCCTTTTTCCTCCTAGCATTTAGTTCTTTTCCCCCCTCCCCTGCCTACCTAAGTTCTGCCCTATCAAAAGGCCAAGGCAGTTTATTCATTAACCAATGAAAGCAACACATAAACAGAAGGACCTCCTACACCATTTCTCCTTTTCTGTTTAAACAAAAAGGAAGGCTTTAACATAGTAAAATTACATATAACATATCAAGCAAGAATTACAGTTACAATATATCTACTTTATATTTTATCATAACTAAGGAAGACTATATTCTTTAACTCCATCAAAGACTTAAGAAGGATATAATAAGTATATTAGTATATTCCTAAGTAAACAGGAAGTACATTATAAACAACTTCTAAAACTCTAGGATTGACAGAGACATCTCACTACCTGGACATTTACTCAAAGTTCTGTACCGTTGGAGCATCCATCTTCAGCCTGCAGGCCCATAGTATCCAGCAGACTTTTCCATGAAGCTGGAAATTTCAAAGACAGTTCAGTCACATTTTTCTGTGTCCTGTAGAACGTCTCACAGACTGTTTTATGAAGCAGGAGCCCCAAAGACTCATCTCACCTTTAGACAAGTTCACCAGTCATCTCTCTGTGGGTACTGCATGTCCAGTGAAGCAGTTCAGGCAAGAACAGTTTCTTGCCCAAATGGCCAAGGAGCTTGGTGCTGCCCGGAGCAAATGTGTCTCACTGTCATGAAAAGTCCTGAATTATTAAAACATTTGAATGCCATATTCTGAAGGTCTCTGAAAGATTTGAAGAATCCCTACTTCTCTGTACATCTAGAAAAGTCTAACATGACTACAAACTTGACTATTATAGAGGATTACCTTTTAACCTATATTTTAAAATTATACATTACATTTTTAAATGAACTACATCATCATAACACCTCAATCAAGAGCAGAAATATACATATAACAAGATTGACCTTAAATTTATATCAATAAGCCAAGATCCATATCAATGTAAATCATTCATCTATATCATATCCCCCTTTAAATGTAAACATTTACAAATATTTGGGAATATGGGAATAGTTTTTCTCTCCAAACTGTTTTGTGATGTATGGGGGTGCTGTTAATCAGCTCTTTCATGGTGTATCCTGTGTGCTTGGTTCAGCTCAGTCAGCAGTTGAGCAAAGTAAGTTTTTGAGGGTGTTTATGGCAACCTTTCAGGAGGCCTTGGTCCATGAAACCACTTAGTCATCCAAATCCAAGAAAGATAGTGAAGAGCTGAGTATCTGATTCCTTCTCCCAGACTGTCTTATCAGATAGTTTCCCTTCTATCCTGGGAGGAGTTAGTGAGAAAGGTCAGGTCAGCGGGAATATTGACGTGTGTGGCAGGAAAGCCTTCTGCCCTCGGTAGCGTGTATCTACACAGTACAGTGTCCCCTTCTAATACATGTAGAGATCAGACTAAGGCAGCTCATAACTGTTACCTCAGACATACTTCTGAGCATCCTTCCTGCTAGCTGTTATGATATTCACTTGTGGTCAGTCATGGTTATCCTGTATACCATGAGAAATCGTGCCTCCCTCCTCACTAATCCTGGGAAGGTTGTTTTGTTTTGTTTTGGCATTACTACATTAAAAGTTAGAAAGCTGGGGCTGGTGTCAGTAGTTAAAGTCAGTGACTGATCTTGCAGAGGACCTGGATTCAGTTCTCAGCACCTTTGTGACTGCTCACAACCACCTGTAGCTCCAGTTCCAGGGGATCCAACACCCTTTTCTAGGTCTCTGCAGGTACTACATGCAAATGATGCACAGATATACATGTAGACAAAACACCCATATCCATAAAGAAAAAAATTATTTTTTTAAGTTATACAACTTGGGTTAAGTGAAGCATATTACAGTGTTATCCTCTGCCATGTAGTGAATTCCTTCCAATTAGCCTAAAACAAACATTGATTAATTTACATAGTTTCTGATAGTTAGGTGTAACACGTGGGTCAGGCTTGTTTGGGGTTTCTGTCCTGACCAGTTCCCACAGCCAAACTTGGCCCCAATCCAGTTCTGCCCAGATAGATCTCCGAAGAAGCAGGATGTGACCTACCCCACTGAAAAAGGTACTGAGCCATGTGGCTCGCATAAATAAGAATAATGGGTTAATATAAGGTATAAGAGCTAATAAGAAGCCTGAGCTATTGGGCCAATCCATTTATAATCTTCTGGAGACCTCTGTGTGATTTTCTTTGGGGCTAAATGGCTGCGGGAACTGGGCAGGACAGAAACCCCAACAAGCAGGCCCTCATGTTACAGTTAGGCGTCTGGAAGTAGTTTAGCTGGATGGTTCTAGTTCAGTCTCATGTGAGTCTAGTCATCAGAAGGCTACATGTCCGTTCAACATGACACCTCGATTCCCTCTAGAGAGCAGGAGATCTGAGAGACAGGCAGAAGCCACAGCTCCTTCTGACACCTCGCTTCAGAAGTGGCACATCATCCTCTGCTGTATTCTGTAGATTGCACCACCCTCCCCTGCTACAGTGTGAAAGGACCTCGAAAAAGTAGGAATACCAGGAGGCAGGAATCATTGTGGTCTGGTAGCCACAATTATATTGCATGTTTTGTACTTGACAGAGCAAGTAATTCAATAGTGCTTAATATCTCATTATAAGGTTATTAAAATATTAGGAAGTTTCCTGAAATAATTGCATTTTGTATATATTGCATGTAGTAGCCTAGCTGAGAAGTGAGTTGACAGTGCTGTCTACAGGACATCCCCTTGCTGTCTAGCTTTGTGTCTAAATCTGTAGCATATACACAGTCAAGGGCTCCTCAGTTTGCATGGTCTTCCAGACAAGTGTGAAAATTCAGGTGATCTGTAGGCAGACTTATTATAAGGTGAGGATAACTACAATATTTAATGCAAATAACAATTCTGGTCCCCCTAAAAAGTTCCTTATAAAGTTTGAGTTCTGTGCTCTGCTTTATTCTGGTGAGAGTCTTTTTGTTGTTTTGTTTTTTCAGTAGTGGTCAGAATGAGGTGGGTGAATGTAACTGACTAATGGAGGTCCTTTACCTTATTCAAAGTGTCATTAGGCCCAAAGGAATTGGAAGCAATCTCTTTAAGGGGCAGTAGTTTGATTAAAACGCCAGATCATTAAAGAAGTCTAAGTAAATGAAATAAAATAGATAAGAATATAACTTCTTTTCATATAGCACACTAAGTAATTTTTAGGTTTGTAATAAAGCAAAAAGACCTAATTATAACATGAGAGAAAACTTGAAACATTTATTTGTCCCCCATTTTCACAGCCTAAGAGCAACTGACAGTGGCATAATGTTCTAGTGACCATAAGCATTGCTGATTCCATTGGCATTTTTAATTGCTTTCAGAGGCTGAGTGCCAGCCTGTACTCCCAGCACTCTGCAGATCAAGGCAGAGCACCACTAGACCAAGGCTTGGCCTGAAGGCCGAGACTGCAAATGAGCTGTGATAGAAGCTCAGATACTTAATGTAGTCAGTGTTTTCATCTGGACGTAGTCGTGCTCGCCGCACTGGGGCGCACAGAGCGTGGCAGCAGTCATAGCCCATTCAGTTATGGTAATTTCCAAGCACGTAGGCAGTTCTGACAGCAGCATTTACCCTCAAGTATTAGGAGGGACTAGTTTGCTAATCAGAAAAGAAATTGGGGGCAATTCATTTTACTTTCTAAGTGTGACTTGATGTGATTAGTCAATAACGTGGTCTTGGTTTCGTGCTGATTGGCTTTAGATGACATCTAGAGTTCTTACAGTGAGCAAGAGGTAGTAGCACATGTCTGTGACTGCAGCACACATAAGCTCTGGGATTTTCTCACTGTAGTCTTCTGAGCTACTCGGTAGTGGCTGTGTTTAAAAACAAAAGCAATTTAAAAAGAGAACATTGTAAGTTAAGGTTTTCTGAAAACGAAAAGGTGAATTGATACAGAAAAATTGGAGAATTGTAACTTTAGAATATTGTACCAATAGCTGAGCTGTGGTGGTGCATGTCCTTAAATCCCAGTACTCAGGAGGCAGAGGCAGGTGGGTCTCTGTGAGTTTGAGGCGAGCCTGGTCTATGGAGCTAGTTCCAGAACAGCCAGGACTGTTACACAGAGAAACTCTGTCTGAAAAAACCTTTTTCCAAAAGGAAAAAAAAAAAAAAGAATATTGTGCCTAAAACAGTAAATCTATTCAATGTTTTCAAAAACGCTCCTCCAGAGTAGAATAAGTTCAGTTGTGTAACAATCAGTCAAATTCCATTCTGTAAGAAAGAGACCAAAGAAAGAAGCATAACAGACAAATGTACTGTGGGGACTTTGATTATACCCTTGCAAGACATGTTAGGAAAACTTGAATATGCCCAGTTACAGAATAGAACACGGAATACAGTTTTAACTTCCCTAGATGTACCAGTGATGGCTGGGTAGCAGTGGACTGGATTGAGGATGTCCAGAGTGTGCCTAGAGGGAAGGGCATGGTCCACAGTGTAAACACGTGCCTAAGTGCAGCAGCTACAACAGTGTTTGATTTAGACCTTAAACAGTGGACTTATGTCAGGGCAGTTATGCTGTTCTTTCAGCTTTTCTGTATGATGGAATATATTAAAAATATGGGCGACAACAGATAGCCTTGTTTTGTGGCTTTACAAGAAAAGGCCTCAAGAAAATATGCCATTGCTTAGGGTCACTGTGTTTCCCCCTTCTGCTGTCATGTGTTTTGGATCTGTTCAGCTAGGCTTTTAGCCCTGCCTCCTTGCCAAGACAACCATTTCCACATCAGCCTTGGCCTCCCTTTGTTAGGTCTGGTGGTGGTTTCTGTCCTCGTTTCCCTCGACCTGTGAGCAGCCTGAGCATAATTGGCCATTCCTCGTGTACTCCCTTCTACTCAGCTTCTCCTTCTCTCTGTCTTTTGCTGGTCCTTAAACACTGGCATGTCTCAGGGCTGAGATGGATTCTGAGCTTCCAGGAAGAATCTTATCCTATTCTCAAGCTTTAAATATGTATTTGGCCTGGGCAGGGTGGCACATGCCTTTAGTTTCAGCACTTGGGAGGCAGAGACTAGTGGATCTCTGAGTTCAAGGCCAACCTGGACTACAAAATGAGTTCCAGGATAACCAGGGCTACAGAAAGAAACCCTGTCTTGAAAAGCAAAACAAAACAATAATAAATAAAAATTTAAAAATGTGTAGATGCTAAGACTCAAGTTCATGTCTCCACTGATAGCCTTCAGACTCTCTTATCTATCTACCTGCCTGATAGTCTCACTTAATGCTAAGTTGACATTTCAGAATTAATGTGTCTGAAATAGTCAGTGAGCCCCGGGTCGCAAGCAAATCACCTGCTCCCTACTCCTGTACTCTCCATTACGAATGGACTTCGTTCTCCCAATTGCTCAAGTGAAAAACCTCTGTCTGCCTTGTTGTTCACGTGACATCCTCAGCAAGTGTGCTTTGCCCGTTAACTGTACATCCCAAAGCAAAACACATCTGTCCTGTCATCATGGCTCCCTCCTCTTCCCTTTCCTCCTCCTCTTCCTGCTAGGCAAGCTCATTCTCTGAGCTGCGCCATGTCCTCCAGCCCACCCCTGTTAGTCCTGCCTACATCATCACAGATTAGAGCAGAATTTTTCAGGTTTAGCTCTGGCACTGGGGCCAGCAGTGTGGGCAGGACCTGTTCTGTGTAGTGTGTGGTAGTATGTTGAGTAGTACCCACTAGGTGCAAGGGCAGCTCACCCCTACAGTCACGGCACTACTGGCCTGTTCTGAGTTATAAATAGTGCTCTCCTCATGTCCTCTGTGGTACTTTCCTTCAGTTGTAGTCCAGCAGTGGGTGCGTCATACAAAACAAAGCAGGTCTAGAACATTTCTGTGACTTACCAGCTCATTAGGATCAATCTGTACTGCCTACAGATGCAGCACACAGCACACACGCACAATCAGAGAGCAGTCTTGTATTTTTGTGCACATCCCCTTCCACCAGGTGGACACTGCCCAGCCATCCTGGGCTTTATTTCTCTCCCTGTATATCTTTCCACACTTCTCAGGTTGAATACTGTTACTGAATGTGGAGGCGAGTACAGTAATGGTGATACATGTAGCTCTAAGTGACATACGGTGATTCTGAATCCAGTTTGAGAGCATCAAGAAAGGCTTAGCACCCATCTCTGAGATTCTGTAGGAATCTCCCAGAGGAAAGGATGGCTGGCCACAATTAGTCTGATAGCTTGAAAGGAGAGACAGGGCAGAAAAGAGCAGATGCTAGATTTGTTGGAACTCACTGGAGAGTCCTAGAAGGAAATCTCCTGTCAGGTTGCTATGAGAAACAGGCGTATGGACAGCAAAAACAGATCTGAGAATATCCATTTAAGAAGCAGAAATAAGAGAACACTCTGCATGTCAGAACTGAAAGAGAAGCCTTGAGATTCCATCTGCTAAGCAGGTACAAGAGAGAAGTATATGGGAAACTTAAGATGGGAGCCTAGTGGTATGTTTCTCTAGGGCAAAAACTCACGAGAGACCTGGAGAGGTGGCGCAGCAGTTTGGCTCACCGCTTGCTCTTGCAGTCCATCTGGGTTCATTTCCCAGTATCTACATGGTGGCCCACAACTATGTATAACTCCAGTTCCAGAGGATCCAATACCCCTTTCTCTCCTTGGGCACCAGGCACACATATACATACATGTAGGCAATACACTCATACACATAAGATAAAAACAAAATTTAAAGACAGAAAGAGAGATCACAAGATATGAATCCACTCGGTCACCTATACTTTAGGACTCCATTATGCTAGTCTCTGTCTTAAGCTAAGTAACAATTCTTCCTTGGGGATTATTAAATTGTTAAATATACCCAACAAATGAAGCTGCTGGCTATGGCTACTCAGCTATGTCCTATGACTATTTTAGGTTTCATGCTGTAGAAAATTAGTTTTCACAATTGGTGGTCCTTGAAGAAAAACTTTAGGGTTAGGCAGTGTTTTCCCTCATTCTTTGCTCTTTATTTGGGTTGTGTGTGAATGGGATGACTGCAGTAGCCATGTGTAGTGCTACAAACCACCCCAAAATTCTGTGGCTGAATGCTTTGTCACAACCCTGTGGGAAACTGGCAGCTTGTTCTCACCATGGCCTGTCTCAGCCAGCTCCCCACCACCCCCAGCCAGAGTGACACATTTGAGGTTGTGGCAAAGGGTGTCATCATCAGGTCTTCTCACTCTGCCCCTCCCAGGCGTTCTCTTCATTCATGCTTTCCTGGGTTGAGTGGGGTTTTGTTTTCTGTTGTGTTTGTGGTGCTCAGAAATAAACCTAAGGCCTCATGCGTGCACCAGGCAGACATTCTACCTCTGGGCCAAATTTGCAGCCCTCCCCCACCCCCAGGATTTTGAGATGTGGCAGCAGGAAGGAATGTTACAGGAAGGCAAAGGTAAAAGCTACAAGGATAGTGCCTAGACACACCAGCTCTGCTGTGTTCTACTGTTCTGTGCTGATGATAGAGTTACTCCTATAAACCTCACAGTGATTCTGTACAAAGCAGGTCCCTCAGGCTTGCAGCCTTGCCTTAGTTTTGTGTCTGGCCGTGGCCCTGCCATTTAGAGCAGCAGTGCCTGCTAGATGATGTAATAAAGAGTAGGTCTAGGAGCAGCACGGGGTGCTAGGGCTCCTGGGAGTCATTTGCATAGACACGCTTCTCAGTGGACCGTCTAAAGGAAAACTGGGAAGGCTGCTAACTACTGGTCTTTAGGAGCATGCTTAGGTTAGTACCTTGGATTGGAATGCTGAGGAAAGAGCCTGAGGGCTAGTTAACCAAGCAAGGGGTCCATTCTGAGTCACATGGGGAGGGAGGCCTGTATTCATTTGTCCCTTGGGCTACAAATGGCTTTTGTGTTTTTAAAGAACTATGGCAGCATCCATAAAAAGACCTCATATGTCGCATACACAGCCTAAGATGTTCGGTTGTGTGTATGGCTGTGCATGAATATAGAGGCCAGAGAACTTACTTCCTTCGGCCCCAACTACAGGAACCAGGAAACTCAGTAGTTTTAGTGAGTTCCATTAAAAATAATTTTGAGTATTTGAAGTATGTAAGTGAAACAAAAATTTATATGAGTCTTAACAAAGATGTAAAGTAGAATCAGGAAAAATTGAACAAGTTTTACTTGCTTTTGTGTTTATTTAGATATTATTTAAAACTTTGAAGTTTGAAAGAACACGCAAAAGAGCCCCTGTATACCTTCTACCTAGACTCACCAGTCATTCACATTCCGTGCTAGGTGCCTTTTGACTCAGGCTTGGGAGTACACTTGCCACTTGCTCCTTCAGTGCACGGGTGTGCGCTTGCAAATACATGTTCATATATAGGACTTCCTCTAAGTCATTTGAGCATTATTTCAATATATTATATCACACTGCCAAATACTCAGATGAGTTATGCTTGAAAACGTCAGTGTTTAATACTGAACGTTTACTGTTTGTTATCCAACTTTACCAGTAAATCCAAGAATGACCTTTATGCCATCTTCCTCCTAGTACAGATGTTGCGTGGAGGCTGCTCATTGGCTCCAATTTGTAGGAGGAGGGCCTGCTTGTTCATCCCAGCTGCCCAGAACCAAAATAACAACACAGAAACTGTATTATTTAAAACACTGCTTGGCCCATTAGCTCTAGCTTCTTATTGGCTAACTCTTACATATTAATGTAACCCATTTCTATTAATCTGTATATCACCATGAGGTTGTGGCCTGCCAGCAAAGTTTCAGCATGTCTACCTCCAGTGGTGGCTCCATGGCATCTCTCTGACTCCACTTTCCTCCTCCCATGCTATAGGCCAAGGCAGTTTCTTTATCCATTAACCAATAAAATCAACACATAGACAGAAGGACCTCCCACACAACACGGACTCCTGCTTGGGATCACTTACCCACAGTTCTCTATGTCCAGGGCCTCTCTGTGTCTCTTTGTAGAAGGACAAGGACATACTTATTTCCTACCCCTCTTAAGTAGAATTTGGGTTGGTTTCCTTGCAATTAGATTAGAATTGTATAGTAAAAAACTCTTTTACAATTTCTCAGAAAATTAGGAAACAACCTTCCTCAAGACCCAGTAGTACCACTTTGGGGTATATATCCAAAGGATGCTCAATCATACCACAAGGACATGTGCTCAACTATGTTCATAACAGCATTGTTTGTCATAGCCAGAACCTGGAAACAGTCTAAATACCCCTCGATCAAAGAATGGATAAGGAAAATGTGGTACATTTACACAATGGAGTACTACACAGCAGAAAAAATAACATCTTTAATTTTGTAGGAAAATGGATGGAGTTAGGAAATATCATATTGAATGAGGTAACCCAGACTCAGAAAGACAATTATCACATGTACTCACTCATAAGTGGTTTTTAAAGATAAAGCAAAGAAACCAGCTTACAAATCACAATCCCAGAGAACCTAGAAAACAATGAGGACCCTAAGAGAGACATATATAGATCTAATCATCATGGGAAGTAGAAAAAGACAAGATCTCCTGAGTAAATTGGGAGCATGGGGACCTTGGAAGAGGGTTGAAGGGTCGGGGGGAGGGGAGAGGCAGGGAGGGGAGCAGAGAAAAATGTAGAACTTAATAAAAGTCAATAAAATTAAAAAGAGAGAAAAAAAACCCTCTTCTAAATGATCTGAAAATGTGAAAATAGTATGTTATCCTAAAGAACAATTTAGATGAAATTCAGGTCACATAAAGTTGAGAGAATTAGTGCAAGTTGAAATAGGAAATAAAAATGCGCTATAGTTCAACTTCCAAGAAAATATTTTGAATGCAATGATTTTTCAGTCTTTACAGTTATTATAGATGTTTTGATTCAGCACCTGAATTTAAAAAAAAAATTCAAAAAAAATCTTGGCTTTAAGTGACCTTACGTGGTTTTATTTAGCTTCATTGTGAACTCTGCTTCCCGGGAAGCCATTGGTACCTTCCTGAGAAAACAGTAGGTTTTCTTCCAACTTTTGTTGAATGTATTCAGCAAACATTATTAAGTTCTTATTATCTACCCAGCGCTGAGGTGGGCACTGGAGATACAGAGGAGAATATAACAGACTCTGTCTTCCACAGTATGCATTAAATGACAATCAGGGTGGCTGCCACAGAGAACAGGCGCTCCCACTGAGGATGGCTCTAGCTGTGCTCCTGGGGAAATGGCCTAAATGCCTTTCCAGCCAGAAAAGGCTGTCCCCGTGGTTGCTATAAGAGGAACATCCATCTGTAAGAAAATGTGGACTTGGCATTTCCCTGTTCTGGTGCATTAAAAATGACTAAACCACACTGAGTACTTTTTAGTATGGCAATCCTTTTCAGAGATGGTGTGATAAGATGGAGTTCTTAAAGTTCTTCAGTTTTTGAGGTTTTGAAGTTGTTTTGTATGATCTGCCTCAGGGATTCACTTTTTAGAGAAAAACAGCAACACTGAATTTGAGTTTGTCTATTTATTTATTCATCTTTACCAACAGTATCATGGATGAATGTGTTAATATTGTTTTAAAATAGGAAACAGTTTTAAATGTTACATTTTTATTTATTTTGTGTGTGCATGTGTAGAGATCAGAGGACAGCTTGTAGGAGTTGATCCTCTCCTTCCACCAAGTGGGTCCTGGGGATCAAACTCAAGTTGTCAGACTTGGTTACAGACACTGAGCCATCTCTCTGGCAACTTTTTAAAGAGAAGCTCAATTTGAAGATTGGTTTATTTTGTGTGAATGAGTTTTGCCTGCACATATGTGTATGTACAATATGCACAAGTCCATGCCCACAGAGCCAGAAGTGTGTTTTAGATCTCCAAGAACTGAGTTACAGGTGGTTATAAAGCTACCATGTGGGTGCTGGGAACTGAATCCAGGTTCTCTGCAGAGGCAGCGAGAGCTCTTAAGCTCTGAGCCCTCTCTCCAGCTGTCTAGCACTTGTGATGCTGTGGTGATGTGGCTTTATTCCAGACTCTTCCATTCTGCAGGGTCACAGAGTTCATTTCCTGCAAGGACTAAGGCATCCTCAGTTACTTCGTGAGTCGGATTCCCATTGGGAAATGTCATTGGCTACTGAAAATGCTGAAATTTAAGTCTGGAGTTAAAATACTAGTAATATGCTGAGTAGAATACCACTAAAAACTTGGAGTGTTCTGGTAAACATAGCTTTGCTAAATAAGTATGGTTGTGCTATTTAATTGTTCTTCAAGTTAAGTTGTGTTACCTAGAGAGATTGATGAGTTCCATGGCATTCTCAATACAAGAATAAGGAAAATGTAATATTTACCTGTCTAAATCTTATGTTATATTTTATTTTTATTTTCTTTACTTTTTATTTTTTATTTTCATAGGGTTTCACTATGTAGCCCTGCCGAGCCTGGAACTTGCTATGTGGACCAGGTGGCCTCAAACTCACAGAGATCCACCTGCCTCTGTCCCCTAAATGTTGGGGTTAAAGGTATGCGCTATTTTTTTTAATACAGTAACTAAGTTTAAATACAGCATACAACCAAGCAGCTTTGATTTAAAAAAATAGTGTTATAGATTTGTCCCAGAGCTTTATACATGCTAGGCAGGTTCTGTATGAAGCTCTGCTCTTATGTTTTCAGAAATATGACTTTAAAAGGGACTCGGGTATCTGAAAGGCATTTAAAAAGAACCATAAATTTATTCAAGATTAGGAAATATCTGTTTTGTTAAGTTATTAGATATAAATCATTATTCTTTTATTGGATACTTATCAAAGAGAACTTTTTTTAAAAAAAAATATATGTATGTATGTGTGTGTATACATATGTATGTATTCTAGCCGGGTAGTGGTGGCCTATACCTTTAATCCAAGGGAGACAGAAACAGGCAGGCCTCTGTGAGTTCCAGGACAGCCCGGGGCTACACAGAAAAACTCTGTCTTGAAAAAGAAAAGGAATACATGTATTTCAATAAAAATAGTTCTGTGATAGAACACTCAACCTGATTTTGACAATTTACCTTCTATTAAAATCCTGGTTAGATATCAGAAGTAATGTGTGATTCAGCTTCTCTGTAAGAGGTCCTGCTTCCAGGACTGGAGAGATGGCTTAGTGGTTAAGAGCCCTGGCTGCTCCAGAGGACCTGGGTTCAAGTCTCAGCACCTACGTGGCAACTCAGACCTATCTGTGACTACAGTTCCAGGGGATCTGGCACCTTCACAGACACACGGGCAGGCAAAACACCAATGCACATAAAATAAAATTAAAAACAAAAAGAAGTCCCTTCTTCAGGTTGCTGACTGCCTTCACCTTTGTGCTGGTTCGTGTAAGATGCTCTAACAAAACACTCAGTGTCTTGGGAACAACAAAAATTTATCTCTCAGTTTGGGAGACTGGGAAAATCAAAACAGCAGCAGATCGGTGCCTTGTGAGATTTCACTGATGCCACCAAACCCTACAGTAGAAAGGACAGGCCAGTGCCCTCTGGCCTCTGGTGAGTGAACTTGGGGGAACACAAACACCCTAACCAAAGCAGGCTGAACTTCATCCCCCAATCCTGAATTGCTTATAGTTTACTTCTTCCCATTTATTTAACTTTGTTTAAATTTTCTGTTTGTCTGTTTTTTTCTTTTCTTTTCTTTTCACTTTCTTTCTTTCTTTCTTTCTTTCTTTCTTTCTTTCTTTCTTTCTTTCTTTCTTTCTTCTTTTTTTTCTTAGAGTCTCTCTGTGTAGCCTGGCTGTCTGGAACTTGATCTGTAGACCAGGCTGGCCTCAAACTTACAGAGATCTATCTTTCTCTGCCTTCCAGGGATTAAAGGCATGGGCCACCGCTGCCTAGCTAATAGTCCCAGAACTCAGAAGCCTGAGGAGGCAGGATCATGAGTCCTAGCCTAGTGTGACCTTCTCAGTAAGGCCCGGTTTCTGTTTTGTGCTAGTGTCTGAACTCAGGACTTTATGCATGCTGAGTGCCATCTCCACTCCTGTGCTGCCTTTAGGGCCTAGAGTTGCTTTGACATTCATCCCTGGGTTGTACTAGCCACATTTCAAGTATTCAGAAGGCAGTTGTGACTAGTAGTAAGAGGTCTTTGAATGTAGACCAGGAGTATGCCCATCATCATAGAAAGTGATTTATTTTTCTCAGACCCTTTTATCCTGCTGCTTCTCTATATCTACCATGCTTTTCTTTCCTTTCTTACCTGTTGAAAACCAGCTTATTCTTAGAGATTTGAATATCAGGTGTTAGTTAATGTAAGCACTGGTTCTACATTCCTATTATTCTACAGTCCTATTCATTCCTTCTTTCTGGGTTAAATGCCTTGGCTTGCACTTTCATTATTGGTCCTGTGTGAAAATCTAGGTTGACATATGTCACACTTTGAGACAGTATACTTCTTGTCACCTTTTAAATACTTTGCTCTGTCCACTTCACTTTAAATATAATAGAAATGGGACAAACTTAAGATCCAGAAATAAAGACATGGCTTGGTGACACGTAGCTTCAGTACCAGCACTTAAAAAACAGAATCAGGGGTTTTCTGGGAGTTCACAGCTAGCCTAGTCTATGTAGCAAGTTCCAGGCCATTCAGGGCTGTATAGAGAGACTCTGTCTCAAAAACAAGCGAACGAAAAGAACCCAAGAATATTTTGGATTCTGGCCCCTCCCCTTACCGTCTTTGTGACTCTGAACAGCTTTAGTGCTGTTCGGTCTTGGTTTTCTAATGTGTCATTGGTCACATTCATGTAATTACAAAAGAACAATAATTTTCAAAGCTGTAAGTGCAGGGCTAAGGAGAAGACTCAGTCACCACTAAAGTGCTTGCTCTGAGAAAATGAGGATCTGAGCCCATCTCCCGGGCACCCACAGAAAGACTGGGTATAGCAGTGTGACGCTGTAAACGGCACTGGAAGCAGAGACAGGAAGATCCTGGAAGCTCACTGGGCAGCCATCGTAGGCAGCAGTGAGCCACTGTGATAAAGAGGTCTTGTCCTTAAAGAAAAGATGTTGAGAGCAATAGAGGAAGACATCTGACTTCAACTTCTGGGCCCTTCACACAAGTATACGGCCCCACATGTGTAAGCTAGACACCAAAGACAAAAAGTACAGCAAGGGGGTAGTGCATAAAAGTAAGACCTATTTTTCTTCTGATTTGTTTTTCAATAGTTTTTATTGAACTAATACGGGGCAGTGAGGTGGCCCAGCGGGAAAAGCACTTGCCGCAAAAGCCCGTTGGCCTGAGTTCAGTCCCTAGAACCCACAGTGGAAGGAAAAACTAACTCCCAAAAGTCTCCTGTGGCCTTCAGATACATGCTTTGACCTTCAGATGTGTGGATGTGTGCTGTAGTGTCCACGCATCCACATTCATACAAACGTGCAAACATCTCTCATATACACAAAAAAGATTAGTTTTCAATTTCTTTTATTGTTTTTGAGACAGGGTCTTGCTATGTAGCTCTGGGTGACCTTGAGCTCTTGATCCTGCTGCTCGGTCGGTCTCTCTAGTTCTGGGATTACAGACATGAACTCAAATGATGATGACTCAAATTTAGCATCTTTATTTTCTCAGAGTATCTTTTGTTTATTGAGACAAGGCCTTGCTGTGTAGCCCAAGACAGACTCAGATCCTCATGCCCTAGCTTCCTGAAGGCTGGGATTAAAGCCTATGCTAATATGCCTACCTTCTCAATTCTTTTGAGTTGTGGAAAGAGGTCAGAATGTATTCTTAGCATGCATGTACATCATAGATGCCATGTTCAGCCACACATCCAACCATGTTCTTGGCATTTGTTGAAATTCCTGCTGCCTCCAACCTAACCCACACCTCACAGGTGTCTTCCTCTGTCCAACTCCCCTGCATGGAGCCACTTGTTACTCCTGTGCCTCCTTTAAAAAATCATCTCCTGCTTGTTGGTAGTGGCGCACGCCTTTAATCCCAGCACTCGGGAGGCAGAGACAGAATTCTGTGAGTTCGAGGCCAGCCTGGTCTACAGAGTGAGTTCCAGGACAGGTCCAAAAAGCTACAGGGAAACCCTGTCTCAAAAAACAACAAGAAAAAAAAAATCATCTCCTTAGGTTACCATTGTTCCCCTTGGCCCTGAAGTCACTGGTTGTTTTGCAGGCAGGGTCTCACTATGTAGCCATGGCTGGCCAGGAACTCACTCTGTAGACCAGACTGAACTCAAAGACCAGCTAGCCTCTGCCTCTGGGATAGAAAGTTTTGCTACCATACCTTGCTGCCCAGACTTAAAAACCTCTAGTGCCCTGGGCTCTAACCTGTTAGTTTTGTTAGCCATGTGCCTTCCATATCTATCTCTCTCTCTCTATTATTTTATACTGTAGAGGTCGGTATAGATAGCCTCTTTCTTACTGCTACACTATTTCACTCAGTTCTTCCTGCCTCCTGGTTGTTAGTTCTTTTGTGCATCCCTTTCCTTTATTTTGCTACAGGGCCTTGTTATGTAGCCCAGGTTGGTCTCATAGTCTCCTGCCACAGCCTCCCATTACTGGAATTGCAGACATACACCACCAAGCCTGTCTCCTTTTCCCTTTCTTATATGTGTTTTGCCTTCCTGGCCTAGGTGTGGGGATGTAGCTCAATGGCAGAACCTTGCCAGTATAAGGCCATGGGATTGGTTCCCAGAATTGCGGTAGTGACCATGATGATGATGACAGCAAAGATGATAAATAAATTACATGACTATATAGCTTTCAGAATCTAGCTTTTCTGTCCCTCATAATTTCTGAGCTATAAAGTCATTGCTTGAGTATGTATATGCAGTTACACTTTGTGCTGCTGTATATTTTAAATAAGTCTTACTTTCTATTTTCTAATTTGTATTAATGTTATTTTGTAATAATAGATATTGTGCAAAGTTTCCTCTTTTCATGCCAGTGCTGAGCACACAATAAACCTTCAATAAGCATTTATTTGTTAAATAATATCTATGATGGCTAGAATGGCAGACATGTATGATAGCACATGATACTGATTTTCATGGCCTTCTGTTTGCTAGTAACTGATATCCTCTGCTGGTTTGTTTGCTTTGCATGGTTTGGGACTAGCCTCCCATTCTCTTGCGCTCATCTTTTTTGAGAGATTAGTCATACTTCCTGTGCTTCTGGGAAGGCTGTTGTACTGGGCTCTTGATAGCTCTCATTATCGGTTTATTCCTCAGAAATGTCTTTGTTAGTATTTTTCCAGACTCTTCAAGATAAAAGGAAGTCCTTGCATTTTGTTCATAATGACAGAGTGATGTAAGAACTGATGCTTTAATAACCCTAGATGAGTAAATAGTTAAATTTTTTTGGCTGTTTATAGCATTCGGGCATCATTTCCTAGTATCAACATTATAATGAACTCTATTAGGACATGTAAAAGATAAATACCTACATCTCAAAGAACATTCTGAGAGCTGTAAGTCCAACTGATTTAATAAATGACTAAGAATAGTATGAATTTATTTAAGGGTCCCAACAGTCTTCTATAGACAAGAAATTGGAAGGCTGACCAGCAGGATGACTCAGTGGGTAAAGGTACTCGCTCAAGCTTGGGGACCCCAGTTCTATCCCTAGAGCGCACACAAAGGAGAAAAAAGAACTGAACCCACACAGCTGTTCCCTAATCTCCACATAGAAGCCAGGGCACGTGCACACCCTGACACACACATCATCCACGTGCACATAGTCATAATTAGTTAATTAAATAATTAAATTCAGGACGCTGAATGTTTTTAATTCACAGTTTTGATCTGGATGATGAGCTTGTAGCTAACTGAAGCACTGTGCTATGTGCAAGGTAAACATTGTTACCAAGCAAATGGGTCTTCCTGGTCTTACCTAATCCTCATGCTGAGACTGGTGTCCCCATTTTAAAAATGGGGAAACCTGATAGGCCCTAAATGATAGAACAGGTTTCTCAGTTGTGACTCTTGACCTTAAATAGAAGGATTTTAAATTAAAAAAGAGTTATTTTTATCTGGGGCTAAAACAATGGCCACCTTAGTCTGCCTAGAGATATATGTTGGACTATAGGAGCGAAAATAACACTCTGCCCACCCTGCCTTGGAGTGTGAATTGAGGGCGCTGGCGTGATGGCACATTTCTGCAATCCACCATTTGCTGACCTGGAAGCTGAAGGATGGTGGGTTCAAGGACACCTTGGATTGCATACTGAGTTGGAGGCCAGCTTTGGCAGCATAGCATGGTATCCTATTTCAGCATTACAAGGAAAGAGGGACTGGTGAGGCGATGCCAGGTGGTGGGGATCGCTTGAGGTATGAGGCAGTGTGGTATGTGTAGTAGAAATATAGCAATACAGAGACTTGGCTCTAACCATAGTCGGAGTGTATCTCTCTGGTCATTACAACTAGAAGTGGACTGGAAGAGCACAGATGTGCCCATATTGTGAGATCATGTGTCCAGTTTCCAGCACTTAAAATAAAAGATAATCAGAGTTGAGGCTAGATAACAATGACGTGGGCACTATTTAAAACCGAAATGCCAGTCACTCTTCTCTCGTTGGAGCCACTCAACCTTGTTTCTCTGTCTGTCTGGACAATGGTTTGTCCCATGAAGAAAGTATATCTGCTATCTGCTTTGAGACGGTTGCTAGGCATCTTTGACACGCCCATCACAGGGGAGCATGGAAGATAGATAGTACTCTTTAGAAATGGACTTAGCTCTACATGGTAGAAAACCATAACTTGCATGGGCTTACCAAGCTGGACATGTGTTCCTTAGACCATATAAGCCTGGGCTTTGATGTGATGTAAGCCTGGCATTACCCTGTAATGTCAGGGAACCAAACCTTACTGCCGTGTTGTCCTTAGCCTCACACTCCTGTCTAAAGATGATGACACTTGCATTCCAGATATTAGAACAGAAACAGGCTTGGGGGGGAAATGCCATCCTATGCATTTGGGTAGGTACTGTGAAGGTGTCATTTCCCCTTAACATCCTTAGAACTTAGTGACTCAATTAAACATTGACTCTCAGCACCATGGCCCAGATAAAAATGTTACTATAATGTAAGACTGGGAAATCTCTTATTAATCATTTTATTATCAAGGTTACAGGGCTGTGGTTTCCTGGAGACTAATACTGATTTGGCTTATTGTTTTTACAAAGAAATAATCATAAGTGGGTCACAAAGGGCAGCCCTAGTTTAAAACAAGCAGAGCATCCTGTTCCTGCCCTTGGGGTATTACTGGATAGGGGAGGAACTGAACTCAGCTCCTGTTTTTCACATGGAGATCAACACAAGGGAACAGAAGAGCTGGCTACAGAGGAGAGTAGTAGAATGGGTGTCTGAAAAGTTGCACATTTCTGGGAGAAAATCACCAAGCACATGGGATGGCTTCTGCAACTTGGGTGAGTTGGCAGGAAATAGCACCTGGATTTGACAACATAGATGTCACTGCTGAGCGTCATTGAACAGTGTTAGTGGAGAATTGCTGAGAACTGACATTGGGTTGGAGCAGGCTCTGAAGGTCAGTGGGTGGGGAAGAGGCAACAGCTAGGAGAGGCTCTGCTGTATGGAGGAAGGGAAGGAGTGGGCAGGTTGGAGAGACACCGCAGGATGGTGTTCCTCTGGGGCTGGAGTTTCTGGCATGTTCCCATTCAGATGACTGTAGATATGTGCTTAAGACGCTAACAGAGAGATTTGTACTTTAGCTACAGAGTCAACTGTACCCTCCCTTTACACTGGATGTAAACTTCCAACAATACATTGTTTTTTGTTTGTGGGAAAGAGTTTATGATTCTCTGTTTAATGATACATGTTGCCTGAGAAACTTGTGTACACTGAGAACTTTTTTTCTTTATTTTTTTATTGAACTATGTATTTTTCTCCACTCTCCTCCTTTCTTCCCCTTTTCCCTTCTGCCCTCTCCTATGACCCCTCCCCACGCTCTCAATTTACTCAGGAGTTCTTGTCTTTTTCTCCTTCCTATGTAGATCCATGTATGTCTCTCTTAGGGTCCTCTTTGTTGTCTAGATTCTCTGGGATTGTGAATTGCAAACTGGTTTTTCTTTGCTTTATGTCTAAAAGCCGCTTGTGAGTACATACTATATCTGTCTTTCTGGGTCTGAGTTACCTCACTCAATATGATTTTTTTTCTAGATCCATCCATTTTCCTGCAGATTTCAAGTTGTCATTAATTTTTCTGCTGTGTAGTAGTCCATTGTGTAAATGTACCTCATTTTCTTTATCCATTCTTCAGTAGAGGGGCATTTAGATTGTTTCCAGGTCTGGCTATTATGAATAATGCTGCTATGAACATAAATGAGCACACGTCTTTGCGGTATGACTGAACATCCTTTGGGTATATACCCAAAAATGGTATTGCTGAGTCTTGAGGTAGGTTGTTTTCTAATTTTGTGAGAAATCGCCATACTGTTTTCCAAAGTGGCTGTACCAGCTTGCACTCCTACCAGCAATGCAGAAGTGTTCCCTTTACCGCACATCCTCTCCAGCATAAGTTGTCATCAGTATTTTTGATCTTGGCCATTCTTACAGGTGTAAGATGGAATCTCAGAGTTGTTTTGATTTGCATTTCTCTGATGACTAAGGATGTTGAGCATTTCCTTAACTGTCTTTTAGCCATTTTAGAGTCCTCTGTTGAGAGTTCTCTGTTTAGGTCTGTACCCCATTTTTTTATTGGATTATTTGTTCTTTTGATGTCAAGTTTCTTAAGTTCTTTGTCTATTTTGGAGATCAGCCCTCTGTCTGATGTGGGGTTGGTGAAGATATTTTCCCATTCTGTAGGCTATCGTTTTGTCTTGTTGACCATGTCCTTTGCTTTACAGAAGCTTCTCAGTTTCAGGAGTTCCCATTTATTAATTTTTGCCACTGAGAACATTTTTACAAACTATCCAGCTGCTGAAACACTTTCCAAAATAGAAATATTTCATTTAAATAGTAAATGCCTGTAAACCATCGATCCTTAATTCCGTAGGAACATGAAACACAGCATAACTAGTCAGGAAATGCATTCCTTGAGTACCTGATACACCACGCACTGTCTGAGGTCTGAAGTCGGTGCAGAAGTGAAGACAGACAGCTCTGCCTCAAGCAATGTTCAGTGTAGGAACTGAAGGGGAGTCTGCAAGCACCCAGTGAGGCCATTTTTGTTACTGAAAAGTCCTATGAGCCATACACTCATGCCAAGATGAACACTCGAAGTCCTTGAGGGTGACCTTCAGCCTTGAATGGGTTCAAATTAGAGAAGGGATGAAGGGCAAGTCCCCAGACAAAGGGCTGTGTAACAATAGAGAAGCTGGTGTGGCTCAGACAGTGATCCAGGAATAGAGTGTGAGGGGGAGGTCAAAGCATGTTAGCAGATTATTCCTAAGCCTGTGGTTAAGGGAAGGATATTGAATTTGTTTAGGTTTTGTCTTTTCAAGATGAGAATTTATTGAAGGGTTTAATCAAGGGTGGAGCATTATTAGGTTTCTACCCAAAGAGATTGGTCTGAATACTCTGTGGGACAGTAAGGCTGGCTCAGGGTGAAACATCTACACTCAAGTGACAGGTTAGGTAGCTAGAGAACTTAATAGGGTCAGCGGTGGGGACCACTGGATCCTGCATGTATTCAAGAGACGATGCTGGTAGGATGCTGATGGGTCAGCTCTGGGATGGAAAAGGAGGAGGCCATCAAGTTCAGTTGGAATGGACATCAAACACCTCACATATGCATTGCCATTGTAGAGAATGATTTAAGCATATTGATTTAAGCAGCCATATCCCATCCTTCTTGAACAGTATTTTTTCATCATTTTTCCCATGTTGTAGAAGCTTTTGCTATTTTATTTAATATGTATGGGTGTTTAGCCTGCATGTATGTATATATACAACAGGCCTAGTGCCCATGGAGTTCTGAACAGGGTTTCAGATCTCCTGGGACTGGAGTTAGATCTTGTTGTGAGATCTGGAGTTAGATCTTGTTGTGAGATCTAGCATGTGGATGCTAGAATCAAACCCAGGTCCTCTGCAAGAGTAGCCAGTGATCTTCAATGCGGAGCCATCTCTCAGTCTTGGTGGCTTTTTCTTTTTTTCATCTAAATTTTGTCAAAATTGATCTTCATTTTAATGTAATGTAAAATGCATTAATTTTAAAATTGTAGAGCTCTGAATGCAGAGTGAATAGTAAAGTAAGTTACCTCATTCCCCGTGAAGTATGGATGCTGTGCTTTCCCCTGTGTCCTGTTGAAGCCTCCAGCTCCTTGTACATGGAGACACACGAGTTTAGAAAAGAGTACTTACTTCTGAGGCACTCCTCTTTTCTTATTGGTATTATGTTTTCTGCTGTCTCCAAGTCCTAGACCTTTTTACTATCATTTCCCCCACCTTTTAGATGCCCTTGCTAAGGACAACAGGCCTTGAAAGTGATTAAGGAATTTAAATGTATGCCAGGTGGTGGTGGTGAACGTTTTTAATCCCAGCATGCAGAAGACAGAAGCAGGTGAATCTCTGTGAGTTCGAGACCAGCCTGGTTACAGAGTGAGTTGCAGGACAGCCAGGTCTATACAGTGCAGTCATGTCTCAAGAAGGCCAAAAGCAAGCAAGCAAGCAAGAAAATTTAAATGTCTGAGCACTTGGTAAGACATTGACAGGGACTCAAGAATGTCTTACAGAAAATCCTGATTTTGCCTGTAGGTGTCCCCCTCTTCACTGAATTACCATGACCTTCTGTCAGAGCGAAGGTCCTGGCAGGGAACCTCAGTGTCCATCACTGATGGCCTGCGCCTCTCATATGTATATCTCACCTGTGCTTCCAGCAGTGCTGTTCTTACTCTCCACAAATAGCACACTCTCTAAAAAGGTCAGATGAGACATACCTTCAACCCTGTGAGTCATGTGGCCTCTGACACAGCTGCTTAGCCCACAGGTATAGTGTGAGGTGCATCTACCACAGAAAGTGGTCTAGGATGGCTTTCTTCTGGGAAAGCTGCGAAACTAGCAGCTAGTAGAGCAAAGACTGCTTCACCTTTGTGAGCCCTGTGTGGGGCAGAACAGTATTCTGCTCAGTTGTCACAGAAAGCTGGGCTAAGAAAAGTCTTGTCTGTGGGCTGTGTTTAGGAGCCATTCACTATATACCCATTGCTGAAAATAATGTAAAAGATAAGATTCCACTTTCTTGATGATGCCCCCCTTCTGTCTGTTTAAAAAGGAAAAAAAATGAACAGTAGTCAAACATAGGGCTGGGGCTATGTCTCAGATGGTAAAGAGCCTGCCTCCCACGCCCAGGGCTCTGAGTTCAGTTCTTAGTACCAGAAAAATAAAAAAGACATCAAACCTAGAGCACTGTGAGTGCTAGGAAGTCGCTATACCCACTGAGCTGTGTCCCAGCCCTCCCCACAAGTGAGTCTGAGGGTGTGCTATCGTGATATGCAGGGAAGAGGCATGTTGGTTCTGTGACTGCGGGATTAAACACGTGGGACAATGCAGGCAATGGGTAAAGACCTGTCAGCAAAGCATATTGGAAGTGCTTAGCTTTGCTCCCTACCTTCAGGATGCCATGCTAGTCTCTAGTTTGATCCGGCTCACATTTATTAAAGGTCTCCTGTGCATAAAGCATTGTCTTCTGAGCATGTTATTCTAGGAAAAAAGAATAGTCTGATGGAAATAATGTAATTCTGCTACCATAGAGTGCCCGTTCCCTGCCATGTAGAAGATGTTGAATAAATATCTGTGGCTGAATTAATACCATCTATTAAAGTGAATTCATACTGTTGCTTGCTCATTACGCTCATGGAGTTAAACATGAATCAGTGGACAAACTGATAGAAAAAAAGCCAAAACTGGTGTCCAACCCAAGTCCAAACCATCTGTGATGTCTATTGAGTTTAACAAGATCACTGAAATGCACTGTCCTTTCTCATGTCTTTATCTGTTTAGGGGAAAAGGACTAAAAACTGATTTGGGGCTAGAACCAGACAGATGTTTGCTGTCTGATAATGCAGAAGTCCTTTTCCTTTATGAGCCCTACTAAGCATCCAGCAATCCTGTAACAGGACTTCTCCCATGGGAAACTTTTAAATGGTACTTACTTATTTTCAAAAATTAAAAAAAACCTAAGAGACATGAAGGAATTTCTTTGCAGAAGGCCCTGTCTTTACATCAGAAACAAGGTCTCTGTTGGAGAAACAAATAGCTAGAGTGACGTCTTACTTCTTTCATTATATACTTGGTGGCATTTTCAGTTAAGATTTTTTCCTTCTTTACAGTGGATTCCTTCCGATTTTTGGGCCAGACTAACATGACTATAAGTAACTATAATTTTAGGCAGGTACATTTGCCTGTTAATCCAGCACTTGAAAAGCTGAGGCAAGAGGATGGAGAGTTGGAGACAAGCCTGGCTACACATCAATACCCTGCTAATAAAATGTACTAACGTACTGTAGGCAGAAGTTTCTGTCCCGCCCAGTCCCGCAGCCATTCAGAGAACTTACATTAATTATAAACTGTTTAGCCTATCAGATCAGACTTATTATTAACTAGCTCTTACAACTTAAATCAACCCATAATTCTTGCCTATGTTTAGCCACGTGGCTTGGTACCTTTTCTCAGTGAGGCATTCTCATCTTGCTTCCTCTGCATCTGGCTGGTGACTGACTCTGCCTTTCCTCTTCCCAAATTATCTTAGTCTAGTTTCCCCACCCATACTTCCTGCCTGCCTACTGTCCAATCAGTATTTTATTAAACCAATATGAGTGATAGATCTTTACAGTGTACAAGAACATTATCTCACAGCAACCTACAAATGACATATGCAGTATTTTTGAACCCATACAGTATACTGAGTAATGTATTTCATATTTCAGCCAAGTACACACATGCACACATATATGTAACTTAAACAAAAACTGTGCCCTCTGGTGTTTTCTCTTGTTCTTCTTTTAAAATAACAATGAATAATGACATATAGATGGGAGTATAGAAATTTAATTCTAGGGGGCTGGAGAGATGGCTCAGCGGTTAAGAGCATTGCCTGCTCTTCCAAAGGTCCTGAGTTCAGTTCCCAGCAACCACATGGTGGCTCACAACCATCTGTAATGAGGTCTGGTGCCCTCTTCTGGCCTGCATGTAACATGAGGGGCCTGCTTGTTGGGGTTTCTGTCCTGCCCAGTACTCCACAGCCGGCAAGCCCCAAAGAAAATCACAGAGAGTCTACATTAGGTTATTAACTGATTGGCCCATTATCTCAGGCTTCTTACTAGCTCCCATAAGTTATATCAACCCATTGTCAGCCACATAGCCAGTACCTTCTCTCAGCTGGGCTGCTACATGTTGCCTTGTTGGAGATCTGTGCAGGAATGCCAGGGAAGCTTCCTGCTTCCCAATTTCTCCTGTTCTCCTTGCTCCACCTCTACTTCCTGTCTGGTTTTCCTGCCTGGCCAATCAGCGTTTATTTAAAGCATGATTGACAGAATTGTCCCGCACCACCTGCAGGCATATACACAGACAGAATATTGTATACATAATAAATAAAGAAATATTTTTAAAAAAAGAAATTTAATTCTACTTGGTTTGTATTCTAAGTATAGCAGTGTGCTACACAGTCAGATTCTTTTCTCTTTTTCCAGCCATTCTATAGGCTATGTAATTGATTTTAAAAGTACAGAAGTATTGAGTTCTTATTAAATCCTGCATATAGTTCTCGGTTTCACTAGACCCAAAGCTAAGAAAGAGTCAGCCCTTGCTTTTGGACTCAAATGGGTAAGACAGAAGATAATAACTTTTAGTAGGCACTGTGCTGTCGGAATAAACAGTGTGTACCAGCAGAAAGGAGCACGCAGATTGTTCTCCCAGAGCATGACCTAGAAGGACTTGGTAGCAGAGTGACTCAGAAACTGGGTCATATACAATGAATGAGAATTTTCAGGGTAAGAGAGAAGGCATTCCTGGCAGAAGGAACTCTATATACAGAAGCAAAAAGCTGAAAAGTGTGGCCAGAGTTTAGAGACATATGGAGAAATCAGACTCATAACACAGTTCCCTTCGTCCAGGATGAAAAGCCTAAATGGTGTGTAAGATGGAACATCTATGCTTTAGGAAGATGATCTGACAGCTCTTTAATGTTTTAAATTTTGTGTGTGTGTGTCTACATGTGCATGCATGCCCGTGCTCATGTACACACGCACGTGTATGGAGATCAGAGGCAACTTACAGGAGTTGATTCTCTCCTTCCACCACGTGAGTCCCAGGAATCAAAATCTAAGCCTTAGCAGCAATGCCTTTATCCACTAAGTCATGTCGCTGGGCTCCTCCATCAGCTGATTAAAGGGTGATTAGAGGCAGGAGATTCTTTGCATTGCTTCCTGCAGGAAGTAAGACCCAGTGAGGGGAGTGAGAAGATGGTCTAGGTACTAGAGTTGTGGTGGTTTCTTCTTTCGTTACTATGAGAAAATAGCAGACCAAGCAGCTCCCAGGAGGGGAGGTTTGTACTGACACACAGTGGAGACAGAACTGAACATCATCAGGCAGGGAAGACAGGTGGCTGGCATGATTCTATACATGGACAAGCCTCTCACAGATTGGCCAACCAAGAAACAGAGAACTGGACCAGAAGCAGACCCACACTGCATCCCACTGGCCCATCGGCAGTATCCTACATGCATCAGCGAGGCTCCCTTTGTCAGTTGGAGACCAAGTGTTTAAATATATGAGTTTGTGGAAAATATGTATTCAAGCCATGTCAAGAGTTCAGGACCATTCTATCTCTCAGGCATTTTCTGATATTTATTAGATTTACACTGATTTTAAAAAAAAAGAAAAGAATTGGACAGTGGTGATGCATGCCTTTAATCCCTGCACTTGGGAGGCAGAGGCAGGTGTATTTCTGTGTATTCAAAGCCAGCCTGGTCTACAAAGCAAGTTCCAGGACAACTAGAGCTGTTCCACAGAGAGACTCTGTCTCGAAAAACGAAACCAAACAAAGAATGGGTTCTTGATCTTGAGGAGCCTCTGTCTAGTGGGAAGTAGAGAAGCAGTGTAGTGGGTGAGCGTTAAACAGGTTTGCACACAGCAGGAAAAGAGCAATAAACCCAAACCAAGAGGATCAGAAAGAGCCCCTTGGAAGGGAATACATGGGTGGAACCTAGGAGAACAAGCAGCAGTTAGCCGGCTGAAGCAGAAGGCAAGGACACTAGAGGGCAAGCCTGGGAACTGGGAGTGGGGGGAGTGACATTGGTGTGGAAGTGGGGAGCTCACCGAGTTCGGTAGTGCAGTTTGCAAGTACATATGGAGCCTCCAAGTCATATAAGGGTTTGTCCTTCGGTGGTGGGAAGATCATTTAGGTAGTCAGCATGGGAATGGAATGAGCAGCTTAGCGGTCTAGTGGTATAGGAGGTCCTTCTTTCTATGTGTTGCTTGTATTGGTTAGTGAATAAAGAAACTGCCTTGGCCTGATAGGGCAAAACTTAGGTGGAGAAGACGAAAACTGAATTCTAGGAGGAAAAAGGCAGAGCCAGAGAGACGCCATGGATCTGCTACCAGAGCAAGACATGCTGCCAAAACTTAGCCGGTAAGCCACTGCCATGTGATGATACACAGATTAATAGAAATGGGTTAAACTAAGATGTAAGAGTTAGCCAATAAGAAGTTAGAGCTAATGGGCCAAGCAGTGTTTTAATTAATATAGTTTCTGTGTGATTATTTTGGTTCTGGGTGGCCGGGACGAACAAGCAGTCCCTTCCTTGCAATAGTCTAGGCTTATTCTGATAATGTAACAGATAGTAAGAGCTGAGCTGGAGTTCTGGCTGCTCTTCCAGAGGACCAAGGTTCAATTCCCAGCATTCCCATGGTGGTTCACAACGATCTGTAACTCTAGTCAGAGGTTCTGACATCATCTTCTGGCCTCACGCTTTGCATACTTGTGGTAGACAGACATACATGCAGGCAAAATACCCTTACACATAGAATAAAAATAAAATCTCAAAAACAAATTAACAGTTAACCTTCATCAGATACATCTAGTGGCCAGACACTATTGTAAATACTTTACTGCTGAAACAGTCCTACTGTTGCTGGCCTTGTGTGACAGGGAACCTACTGACAGAGGTGGGACAGCTTGTTGAAGTTTCCCAGTCATTTGCACAGTCATTGGCAGCTCAAGAATCTCATTCTCCCTTTTACTCTAACTCAGTGATGACTAGTGAGGGGTCAGCCTAGAGGAAGGAATTACTACGGGTTGCTCTAGGGCAGTGGTAGAAGATGGAGGGAAGGTGACTGCTGATTAGCTGGTTAGCCATGTCAAATTCCAGACATGGCTCTCACAGCTGTGGAGGCTGATACCCAAGGCCAGGATGCTGTCAAGACTGGGTTCTAATGAAGATGTTCTTGGTTTATTTGTATGTGTCTTCTCTTTTGTTTCTTTTACTTGCCCACTTGTGTTTTTGTTTTGTTTGGGGGCTTTGAGGGGTGTTATGGCTTTTTTCTTCTTTTTTAAGCAAGGTATTACTGTGTAGCTCAGCCCCCAATTCTCCACCCTTCTGTCTCAGCCTCCAGAATTCTGGGATTACAGGTGTGTAATTACAGCCACCTTCTAGCTGTTCCTTCTTGTACCCCTCCTCTCTCCTTACAAAGACACTAATCTTATCCAACCAGGGCCCATGGCCGTAACCTCATGTAACTGCCATTACTTCTTCAAAGGCCACATCTCCAAATGCAGTGGTTAGGGCTTCAGCATAGCAACTCTGGAGGACACACACACTCAGTCCGTCACAACAGCAGCTGTGCGAAAGAGCGTGTGGGAGAAGGAAAAGTTTAGGGTGAGAAGTTTCTCGGGAACAGTCTGTGGGGCAAAGAGCTGGAGTTACAGGAGATGGGAAGTGTGTGGAGAGCCTCCAGGAAATAACTGACGGTGTGCAGGAAAGCACTGGCTTGTGGGAATGGGGTGGATCCAATCCCTGCAGGAAATACGGAAAGTGAAGAGAGGCAGCCCTGATGAAGTGGGAGAGATTTGCCAAGCAATCAGAATAGAAGTAAGAGACTTTAGAAATAAACTTTCATCCCTGAATCCAAAGGAAGAAAGTCGCCCCAGGAGTAGAGAGCCACCCACAAACTCCGAGCCTCCAGTGTGTCAGCCTTGCATTCCTGGGTGGCATGGAACATTCAGAATCACAGCCTCCTATGGCTTGGAGGACCTGGAAGTGCCTTTACAGTCTCCTTGTTCAGCAAGTGAGGAGGAGGAAGCTGTGTGCACCTTGTGATTTGCCTGTGGCCTGGTGGACAAAGGACTGGACTCTGGGTCCTCAAGACACTTTATTCAGTGATTTTGACAGTATATCAAATAAAGTTGACCATTTTGGAGTTTAAAAATTGATTTCTTAAGAACAAACAAGCAAAGCCACTAAAGTGGAGAAAGAAGAGTCAGAATAAGTTTCCATGTGTTTGGAGAGAAGTAGCAGAGAAGCCTAGTGTTGGTTCTGACCAGTGACAGAAGCAAAGCTGCAGAAGGCAGAGCAGGAGTGCGCCTCAGATGTGAGGACTAAAAACAGCATGTGTCCCCAGGGTTAGGGTTAGTGCAGGGACTGTGTGTGTGTGTGTGTGTGTGTGTGTGTGTGTTGAGGGGGTGAATGGGTGTCAAGACAGGATCTCCTGACTTTTCTGGAGATCACAATGTAGATCAGGCTAGCCTCAAATTCACAGAGCTTCATCTGCCTCTGCCCTCCCTCCTAAGTGTTGGCACTAAAGGCATGTGCCGCCATGTCCAACACAATGCTAATTTTTTAAATTTTATTATCATTAGTGTTTTGCCTGCATGTGTATCTGTGTGAAAGTGTCGGGTACCCTGGAACTGGAGTTACAGACAGTTGTGAGCTGCCATGTGGGTGCTGGGAATTGAACCCAGGTCCTCTGGAAGAGCAGCTAGTGCTCTTAACCACTGAGTTGTCTCTCTAGCCCAGTAATACTAATTTAGGGGTGTGTGATTTGTTTATTTGTTTCGTTTTTCAAGACAGAATTTCTCTGTGTAATAGTCATGGCTATCCTGGAACTGACTTTTAGACCAGGCTGGCCTCAAACTCACAGAGATCTGCCTGCCCTTGTCTCCCAAGTACTGGGATTAAAGCTGTGTGTCACCACCACCCAACTCATAATGCTAATTCTTAATATGGCTCTTTTTATGCTTTTCTATCATGAACTAATCCCATATTGTTGTTTTTAATTTTATTATATTCTTAGTTTTACAATTATAAAAGTTACAAACCCAGAATGTTAAAATCCTAAAAATATAAAGTGACAGAAAAGTGAATTTTTATCTTAATTTCACAATAAACTAAGGCATACTTACTACTTTAGTTCTTTCTAGTGTTGCATTTTTTAACTTTTATTTGCCACATAGCATCTGTATGAAGTACTGTGATACATTTCAATACATGTACACAATGTATAATGATCAGTATCATCCCCATACCTGTCACCTCAGACACTTATTATTTCTGTGCTGGGACTCTTCAGAATCCTCTGCTAGCTACGTTTAAATATTTAGTTATTGTCACCCATAGTTTCCTTTTATGGGGCGTAGTGGTGCACACCTGTAATCCCAGCTCCTCAAGAGATTGGGGCAAGAGAATGATCAAGGTCTGCCTGAGCTGCTACAGCATGAGTTCAAGGCCAGGCTGGCTGGGTGACTTACTGAGACAGTCACTCACTAGTCCTCTGGTGTACTGTTGCAGCTCAGTGGGCAGTACTTGCCACAGCAGGGGGAGCACTCATCTAGGGTGCTGGAGGCCTTGGGCTATTCAGACTCACTGCAGCTTGGGATTTAGCCGTGTTTGCCCACTGCGTGTGCGCACACAAGCACACAAGCACACACACACACACACACACACAGTCTTTTTTAGACTCTGGTGTCAGTGTTAATGTTTGCTACATCTTTAAAAATCCATTTGGCCTGATATTTGTATCCAAATTCCTAGCCTAAAGCAATGGTAGGAATGCATGGGCTCAATGAATGTGTGTTACCTGAACTGTTAGAACATTGGTGGGGCTTGAACTGTCATTAGCTAATTCACTTAGTAGCTGTTTGCTGAGCAGCATCTGTCCATAAGCACTGATGTGAGGATGAGGAGTCAACCATAAGCTGTGGGGTAGCAGAGAAGGGAATACTAAAGGGAGTTCACAACGCTGAAGGGTGTCAGCCCTGTAAGAGACACGTGAAGACAGCTGGAAGGTAGAGATGTAATCACAGACATGCTTACGAACAGCATCCTTACACTTCTGTAAAGACTCAAAGCGCAGTGGCACTCGGGAAAGAAATTCCAGCTGGAGGTGGGGTTCCAGAAGGGAAGCAGCATGTGGGTGGAGCTTTGGAGGATAGTGCCCTGGCAGCTGAAAGTCATGTGTCTGTAGCTGTATCCATCATCATCTTCCCATTCATCTCTAACTTGTCTGAAAATGTCAACCATGGTGACAGGCAATGCCTACCACCCCTGGAGCCCACCTTTTTGGAATCGTCTGTCACCCTCTTTCCTCTCCAGTGTTAATTTGGCCATTGTAGATCTGCAAAGTTTTGAATAGTTCACAATTTTCAACAATTGATATCTTTGCACACAAACCTTACATAAGACAGCTTTTCAGTCTGTTTTCTTTTCTTGCTGAGCACTAAACAGGACATTGAGATGCTGAGCATTTACTCAACAACTAAGCTACACAGCCCAATCACAGATCTGAGATTTTGTTAAACTATACACAAAATATCCTATTTTCAAGCATTATTTCACAAACCCATACAATTTTTGCTCTAAAATAATACACCAAAAGCAACAGCAGACGTACCACAGAGTAGCTATCTTGATGCACAGCCGTGGCAGTATTTTTCATTTTAAATAACGCTGCTGTTCTAAGAATATATTCCCTTGCTTTGCCCTTATCTCTATAGAACCCTACATCTTACCACTGCTGTGGGATTTCTAGACAGTAGTAGGTTTGGAGGAGCTGCATCTCAGGATAATGCAAAGTACCTTCTTTGAAATTCTGTGAGCCCTCAGAACTGCCTTTATACACCCATCTGATAAGAGCCAAATGGTCTATACTTCCACAGCAGAAGGCACTTACAGCTCCTGTAAGGCTGTTCTCACACCACTAAGCAACAGTTCAGTCCCAAACTGAAAGTGAAACTACCAGCCCCCAGCAGTTGGAGCCCTCACTGGTTCCTTCAGAAGTAGCTGCTCCCTATAGGTGAGATCAGGGTGTGCAAGGTGGTGGAGGCATCCTGATGATGTTTTCATTTTTCCCTAGAATATGTAAGGCCTAGCTGGAGTCTCTTCTAATGTCCACAGAGGCTCATTGTTCATTGTGGCCGGAAAGAAACCAGAAGTACAATAGTGTACTCCTTTCAGCCTCCCCAAGCACCATGCAGGCTTCCTAAGAGTCAGGAAAGTTTTAAACAAAGTCCTGTAGGGGTGGAAGGTTGAAGGACTAAAGGAACTCTGGGCATGCCATGCACCTCCGTAATCCCAGCACTCAGGAGGCTCACGCAGAAGGATTACAAATTTTAGCCTAGCCTGGGTTACAGAGTAAGGCTCTGTTTCAAAAATTAAAAAAGGTACAGTTTATCATGGGATTACATGCATGCCACGTAAAGACTGAGTAGGAGGGACCATGAATTTGAGCCTCGATTGTAGAAACTTGTCTGAGAAAATCAAAAATAAAAATAAGAGAAAGTAAGAAAAACAAAAACTTTTTTTTTTTTTCAAATAAGGTTCTTCTCTGTAACAGCTCTGACTGTCCTGGAACTCTCTCTGTAGACCAGGCTGGCCTTGAACTCATAGAGATCTGCCTGTGTCTGCTAGGATTAAAAGCGCATGCCACCACCACCCAGCTCTTGACTCAGTTTTTAAGTTTTTGTAACAAACAGCCCAGTTTCTATCAATAAAGTAATAAAGTGGAAAATCTGATTTAGAATTGCCTTCACCAGAAGTGGTTATCAAATGGCACACTAAACAAACTAAAAGCCAGCATGGACATGTCACCCCTGAGCGGGCTTGCACTCTGCCGCAGTTCGTCTCTGCCACACGGGAAAGAGGACTCCTAATCAGAGTGGGTAGAGCATCTCTCAGCATGATACACAGACAGCTCCATACTCAGTGACATCATAGTCACCCTTTAAGTTTTAACTACAGCCCATTCTTGGAAGTCATGCCCCTGTATCCTATCTTAAGATTGCAAACCAAGCATGAGAGTAATTTACCTACCTCCCCCACTTACTATTTGGGTCTATGTGTGAGTAGAGGATTGCACAAGGGGTAGGCTATGGCAACAAGAAACACAGCTCCCATTAATTTGTATTTATTTATTTATTTGAGGAACCGGGCTATACATAGTCCCTAGAGTACAAGCACCATGCTGCTCAGCTGTATCCACGGATCTTTTAGTACTTTTGGAGACAAGGAGCTCACTAAGGTACCCAACCTGCCCTCGAACTCACTCTGCAGCCTAGGTGAGTCTCAGCCCCTCACATAGTTCGGACTACAGATGTGCATCCATTAAATCTATATGTGTGTGTGTGTGTGTACATATATGCACACATATCTAAGATTGTTGCAAAGTATCACCACTACTATACTACATGAGCAGGACAAAATAATGTGCTTTCCTGTTGTTACTTTTGCTACCCAAGAACTGTTTTTGTTCTCTTCTTAGATAGTCCTAATCGTCTCCAGATTTAAATAGATTTGAAGATTCTTCATTAACCTCTTTGTGGTTTCAAAACCACCAGGCACTATGCCAGCTCTCAAGAGTAAAGCTTTTCTCTTTGGCTTAATTGTCCATAAAAGAACCTTCACCTTTTGTTTTCTTTTGTTTATAATTCTGGGAGAATGCTTTCCCACATTTAAGTTTTCAGACTTCCTGCATCTTTTATTTTTAACCTGCCAAAATAAAAGGAAAATACTATAATGTGTATATGAGAAATTTCCTTCAAACTCAGCATTTGTAGTCAAAATAAGGTCTTTTAAAGGGAATGAATATAGTCAAAGTACATTATATACATATAGGAAAATATCAGAATAAGATATGGTATTGTGTACAATTAATGTACTAAGATTTTTCTCCTCCCTTGTGACTTCCCTTTTCTAATAACTTCGAAGGAGATGGGGAGATGATCCGGTAGTTAAGAGCACCTGCTGCTCTTGCAGAAAGTCAGGGTTCAGTTCCCAGCACCCACACAACAGCTCACAACCATCTGTTAACTCTAGTTCAGGGAATCCAACACTCTCTTCTGTCCTTCAGGGGCACTGCACACACATGGTACATTTACATACATGCAGGCAAACATATACATAAAATAAAGATAACACTTAAAAATAAGTTCCAAAGCCAGACAGTGAGGCACACACCTTTAATCCCAGCACTTGAGAAGCAAAGGAAGGTGGATCTCTGTGAATTCAAGGCCAACCTAGTGTACAACATGAGTTCTAAGACAGCCAGGGCTACACAAAGAAACTGTGTCCTGAAAAAACAAATAAATAAAATTCCACCTAGTGAAAATATAAGATGAACAAACCCTGTATTTCTGAGTGTGATTTGAACAAGCTTGTGCCTCATTGCTGCTTTTACTCACTGGTTGTTTTGTGCACAGAGGCATTCATTTGAAGGTCGGAGGACAACCTGTGGGGTTCAGTTCCCTCCTTCCGCCATGTGGGTCCTGGGAAGTGAATTTAGGTTGTCAGGCTTAGCAACAAATGCCTTAGCCCATTTGTCTGTCTCAAGAATTTATGATAGGCCGGACAGTGGTGGTGCACACCTTTAATTACAGCACTCAGGAGGCAGAGGCAGGAGGATCTCTGTGAGCTCAAAGTCAGCTTGGTCCACAGAGTTCCAAGACAGCCAGGACTGTTTGACAGAGAAAGCCTGTCTCAAAAAAAACAAAAACCAAACACACAACAACAAAACCCTATGATATTATTTCTTGAGAGTTACATGAAAAATCATAGGAAATGAGAGCCCATGAAGTAATGTATTTTTAGAGTTGACTTTAAGAATAACTGTTTATTTAGAATTGCAAGCAATGTAGAACTTCCATAGAAGCTGTAGGATAATTGGTCGTATGCATCTCCGTGTACCGTGGCCCTTGTCTGGTTGCATCTTGAGAGAAGGCCTAGCACAGTGATGGAAAGGATGGTGTTTAACAAAGGCATTTAGAAGTCAGGAGATGGACTCCCTTTGACATGAAGAAGTAAACAGAAGGATGCTTCCAGCCTCGCTGATTCTCAAGGTTTCAACAGCAGAATGTCTAATGTAGTGAAGGAAGCTGTAGGTCAACTGAAAAGTGCAGCAAGAAGAAAGAAAGAGTTGTCCCCTCGCTTGAAAGCCGTATGAAAGCGGAGTCCCAAGTGACTGGATGAGTAACAGATTAAGTTAAGTACTCACGACAGTTGCTTTCAGAAAGCTCTTGATCATAAAATAAGACAAAAGTTCCCAATGAAAAAGTTACCGAGACTAAGTAAAAGGGTAATGCAGTTACACGGCAAAGCAGTCCTCACTACAGCTGTGATTTCACAGGTGAAGCTTTTAGACATGGAGGATTTCAATCATTTGTTCCTTGCTGTATTGTTGGTGTGCCTGGTGAGGTGGAAAGCTTGCTTCTAGGCAATGCTCAGACTTTCTCCCTCCTACTCTGCCTGTGAGTCATCAGAACCAGTTTGCTGTCCTTCACACACAAAGAGAAGGCTGTTGACCCGTCAGCAGGGAATGCGCTGGCTTGGTAATCATCTGTTCTTCCTTGTAATCAGGCCCAGGCGTTTGCAAACTTCTTGGCAGGTTAAGGAACTGTGGACAGCTGTAGACTGGAGCAAGAAAGATGAGATTCACAGACACGAGATGCACAATGGCTGGACACAGCAGCACAGGACTGACTCAGACTGGGAAGCATGGCAGTTACTTGGGGTGTCTTAAAGCCTGCGTGTCCATTCTCCTCCCTACTTCCCCCCTTACTGTTTTCCCTGACTTAGTGACCCGTGTTTTCTGCTTTTTATCCATCAAAGCAGAGAAAGGCTCTCTACCAAGTAAGAGCAGGCATAGGGCTGCTCAGGACCAGCCTCTTCCACTTGGCAAAGTAGCATCCCAGGCGGGCGAGGCCCTTAGTGTCCTTGTTTTCTCAGGGTCCTCGTCTGTAAAACAAGGATAAGCTCTACCCCGCAGAGATCTGTAGAGGCCACACAAATTAGTCTATTTAAGGTGTTAGCTCACTGCCTAGCGTGTGGAAGTACACAGTAAAAGGCCTAATGTGAAACAAAACTGATGTGGTCCACTTTGAAAAACATCTTAGTGCTTGCCTGCTGCCGGGGTGGGGGATCGCTTTTTAACAGTACGTCACGACATAACCTCTAATTATGGAGTTAGCAGTACTACATAGTTGGTAGAAAGAGACCATGTTTAAATGTGTCTATGCCAGCACCCCATAATCACATACCTTATAGGACATGTCTGTTTTGCTGAATTCGGAATTATAGACCTTTATCAACCTGTTTTGCTACTTAAGACTTGGCATGTCTTGGGCTCAACCTTTTTTTGCTTTTTTTGTTTGTTTGTTTTGTTTTGTTTTGATTCATACTGTGTACTAGGTTTCTAAATGCTGCCATGAATTACACACAGGTTTGACGTCTTTATACAATAGATACCAGTTCTTTAGCATCCTGGGAGCCAGAAGTCCAAACTCAAGGTGCCAACTGGGTTGATAGGTTCAACTTCTGAGGAGGAAAGCATCTCTTACATTGTCAAGCTGCTGGGTGCTGTTGGAAGCCCTTGGCCATATCTATGACTTGTCCTTCACCCCATTTCTTTCTTCCTTTTCATAAGGGTTGGCCAGACCTAAATCATGTGATCACATCTTATTAGGCAGAAACACTGAAGGAGGTTTTTCAGCTGTCCCTCCCACAAGGATACATACCTTT
>JAQHUG010000136.1:2483752-2506824 GCA_028555095.1 Dicrostonyx torquatus
AGCTCCAGTTCCAGGGACTCTGGTTCCCTCTTCTGGCCTCCTCAGGTACTCTATTCATGTAGTGAACATACATACATACATACATACATACAGGCAAAGCATCCATACACATCCAGGAAAAATAATTTCAAATGAGAAAAAAACCACAAATGCTCATATATTCAGCAACAAGCATGAGCCTTGACAGCATGATGCTAAGTAAAAGAAACCAGTCACAAAAGATCCTGTGCTAGGGTTCCATGTACAAGAACTATCCAGAACAGATATAGCTATAGAGATAAGTAGATCAATGGTTGCTAGGGTCTGGGAGGGGAGGAATGCGTACCAACTGCTCAGAGGTTCAGAATGATGATGTGATCAGACCGATTTGACAGTGGACTCAGGGTGTACCGAATATAAAGTTTGCACTTTAAAATGGAGAACTTACAATTCAGGGCACAGCTTATAATCAAAGATGTCTCACAACCTGTTGACCAGGCCTCAGGTGTCCTCACTCTCAAGATCATGACCATCAGAGACACCAGTGTCCAAACTCAGACACTACATGTTAATTGCTTGAAATAAAATGCCAGAAGGAAGAGTATAGTGCATCCTTTATTTTTAGTGTGTGTATGTGCGCACGCGCGTGTATGCATGAGTGCAAAGAGGCCAAAGAGTGTGCAGGGGCCCACGGAGTCCAGAAGAGGAAACCAGATTCCTAAGAGCTTGGGGTTTCAGGCGGTTGTGATCCACCTGACTTTCGGTGCTGGGGACTGACCTTGGGTCCTCTGGGAGAGCATTCCGTGCTCTCAATCTCTCTGGCTCCTGGGGTAGGGAGGAATGACGAGCATGTTGGGCAGCAGTCTTAAGCAGGAGCCAAAAAGGCAGGGGCGGGGGGGCTAGGAAAGAGTCCAGCCGCAAACATGTTAGAGACTTCAGGATATTGTCAAGCCGTGCTGCCTCACAGATGCCCTTGGTGACACAAAGGGTGAATCAGCAGCAGGAACTGAGTCACACAAGCGACTCAGCAGGCAGGACTGTGTGAGAACAGCTGAAGACTAGAGGGACTGCCTACATTCTCCTTTGTGTGAGCAAAAGGGAAGGGAAGAGAAGAAAAGAAAGCCAAGAGTTTGGCAGAACCTGATGAAAAGAACAGTTACAGAAAGCGTGGAGTCAAAAGGGCGGTGTGAGAAGGCAGCATCAGTGTCTGCCTGGCTTTCTTAGCCTTGCACATTGCAACCTGTCAAAGGTCGGACCTTTCTTGCCGCAGGTGGAATCAGTCTTAGGATGGTTCAACTAATGGTTTCTCAGCTTCCCCATGGCATGAAGGTGATCGGCGCCTGGAAGCAGTCATACTTCAGCTTTTGAGCTTTGAGCTTTTCCAAAGCAGACATCATGCAGGATGATGCTCTTCTGAGGCAGGGGTAGCTGTGGCAATCCATGGCTTCCGGTCAGCCTTGTGCTCCCAAGAGAATGTTAGGAAACATTAAATTACTCTCCAAGTTCTTCGGCTGGTAAGTGACTGGGTCAGGACCTGCACCCATCTGACTTCAGAAGACCACGCTGCAGGCCACCATCATGTCTGACCTAAATGTAGTGTTGGATGCCAGCATAGTGATATGGATGCAGGAGGACCATGAGTTTGAGCCCGGCTTGGGCTCAGAGAGAGATCTTGTCACAAACAAATAGCGATAATAATATAAAGGGAAGAGGAAGGTGAGGAGGAGGAGGAAAGAAAGAGAAAAGAAGATGGTAGACAGGGAAGGTACATGAGAGGCTCAGATGGCTCAGCCAGCTGTGTTTATCATGTGGCTCAAAGAAAGCCAGAGTGACCGTGAGTGTAGTTATGGTTTCCGGCTTTCTCCTGTTGGTTCTGCTAATGAGTTACTAACCAGTCAGGATATGTCCTCAACCTTTCTCCCAGAAGACTCTCAGTCTAGGTCTCCCCACCATCACTCCTTTGTCCCTCCACACTACCCCTTCCCTTTTCCTCCTCTCCCTCACTCATAGAAATTGAACCTAGGGCCGTGGACATGCTAGGGAAGAAGTCTTTTCTGGGTTGTCCCCAGTTCCCTTTCCCTTTTTAGTTTGAGACACAGTCTTGGATAAGTTGCCCAGTCAAGTCTTGAACTTGCCATCCTCCTCCCTTAGCCTTCTGAGTAGCTGGGACTACGGGTCTCCAGTACCAGACCCCTGATGGAAAACCACACAGAATTTGAGACACAGAAACACCAAATGGCAGATCTTCGCAGTTTGAACTTTAAAAAGTTCCCAGGGATTGGTGCTCACGGAAACTGCATGGATCCCCTCCCTGCTGAGAGACGACTCTTCAGGAGGAGGAGAGGCTCAGCATCTCAAAGCTGGAAGGGAAGCCTTCCAGGACCAGAAGCACCATCAAAAGCTGGGAACATCTCAGAAGTGCAGATTTCTGGGTGCCACCACATCACCCTCCACCAGACATTTTCCAAGACATTCTGAAACCCGCTAGAGTCTGAGCGCCTCAGAACTAAAGCCTGAATTTGGATAGGATGCCACATTTACCTTTCGTTTTGGAAGGAAGATTATAGTTCTGTTTCAGCTTCAATTAAAAAGAAAAGTGTTTGTTTTCATGTTTTGCATACATGGGCTTCCTTTGAGAGTTTATAAATTTAGAGGAACGAAAGTTCTAACCTAGTACATTATTCTCACCCTCCTACATTTCTTATTTCTTTTTTTAGACAGGGTCTCTATGAAGACCTGGCTTGTTTTGAACTCACAGAGATCCACCTACCCGTGTCTTCTGAGTGCCTGATTACAAGCAGGTCACTGCACTTGGCTCTCTCCTCCTCCTTCTCCTCCTCCTCCTCCTCCTTCTCCTCCTCCTCCTTCCTCTTCTTTCTGTTGGTGGGGGGAATTGGGACAGGGGACAAGGTTTCTCTGAGTAGCTCTGACTGTCCTGGAACTAGCTTTTATAGTTCAGGCTGCGGTCAAACTCAAAGGTTCACCTGCCTCTGTCAGGTGCTGGGATTAAAGGCGATCACCACCACCACCCGGCTCTCTCACCCTTCTTAACATGGACTAAAGTTATTTTTCTTCATAAATTCATCAGGGACCAAGGCTGTAACTCCCTGGCACAGTGCTTGCCTCACAGACTTTAGGCTTCATGCTTGTGGGGAGGGCATTGTGTGTATTGTATGTGCACTTGTCAGCCTTAAGTATTCTCTGGATTCATTTGTGAAACACTGACAAAGCTGACAAAGGCACTTCTATGTGTATGTATGTGTGTATATGAATATGTGTGTATGTATGTATATGTATGTGTGGGTATGTATTTACCAATGCACAAATAGATAAACTAGAAAATGCCTGGGGTATTTATTCATTGCTGCATGAGTATATTTTTGACAGCTGTCAAAGATCCCTTTTTTCAGTCTATTAGCGTGTTTAGAAACTGAACAGAAAGCTGGTGCCACCAGTGACAGAGGCCGGAAGTGCGTCTCCAGCTCTCGGGTGTCTTCATGATTTCTGAGGTGCTCCTTTTCCTGCAAGCCTTTGAGTCAGTACTCACTGGGGAGCAGAGAAGGGTTTGTTCAGGCCAGCATTCCCTAAATGGTTCTCTGGCAAGATGTCAAAGGGTATTTCTCCAAGAAAAGGGTCTGTGATAAATGTATTTGGTAAATAGTGCCTGAAAGAAACGAAGAGCATAGACTTACCTGGCAGGGGAGGTGCCGTGATCACGAAGGCAGTTTTCCCAGGGCGAGGCTTCTCCCTTGCACTCCCCATGCACCAACTCCAGTGATTTCGCCAGATGAGGGAAACTGCATAATTTGTGGTGTGGGGAATGACGAGGACGACGACTTGTTCAAACTTTCCCCTGAAAAGAAATTTTAATTTAAAAAAATGGAGTCATATCATGACCTCTTAGGGTCCCTCTCCCACCCCCATCCCTTTTCGGTTTCTCTGTGTAGCTTTGGAACCTGTCCTGGAACTCGCTCTGTAGACTAGGCTGGCCTCAAACTCACAGAGATCTGCCTCCCAAGTGCCAGAATTAAAGGCATGTACCACCACCGCCCAGCGGGTTTTAATATAGTAATACACTGCACACCTCTGAGAGTAGGTATGTAAAATAAAGCATTTGTTAGCTTTTTTTTTTTTTTTTTTTTTTTTTGCACAATCTCAGTGTGTAGCCTTGACTGGTTTGGAACTCCCTATGTAGACCAGGCTGGCTTCAAATTCACAGATCCACCTTCCTCTGCCTCTAAAGAGTTGGGATTAAGGGTGTGCACTTAGACACTTGGCAGCCAACTTTTAAATTTTTTAATTTATTTTTATTTTATGTGTATGGGTGTTTTGCCCACATGTATGTTTGTGCACCTGTGCATACAGGGTCTGAAAATGTCGGATCCCCAGGGCTGGAGTTACACATGGATGTGAGCCTCCATGTGGGTGCTGGGAAATGAACCCGGGTCTTCTGCAAGATCAGTCAGTGCTCTTAACTGCTAAGCTGCCTTTACAGCTCCTTAACTTTTTTTCCTCAGCTTTTATTTATTTATTTAAAAAGAAAGACAGGACAGCATCAAAGTGCTGTTTCTAAGAACCTTTTTCAGCATTGACACGGGAACAAATGAGTTCCATGCTTCCTGTGATGGGACATTATGCAAAGAGATTTTACCAAGAAATCCTTTCGATGATTAGCTTGTAAAGCATCCCACTAGCTGTTTTTAGTGCCTTGAAGCTGAAATGTAGTCCCCGGATATGTGCAGTACGTATCCCGGTGCCTTTCTGCTTTAACAAATTCTTTCCGTGGATTATGGGGACACTGCTCTTGGAGTGATGTGTTTCAGCAATTTCGATGCAAAACAAACACAGCAGATGTTATTCAAGGGATCTTTCTGCTCAAACATATTGGCAGTTGACATTAGGCAGCGGCCAGTTAACAGTGGAACGTTGCCAGTGGTCACAAAGCATCCCTTCGCTGGGCAAGGTTTGTTAAGGTAACTGAACATAGAGGAGGTACTGGAGAGCCATTTGTGCTCATGCATGCGTGTGTTCCCAGCATGAGGGAGGCTGAGGCAGGAAGGTTTTGCCATCAGGACCAGCCCGGGCTACAGAGTAAGACCCTGGTGTGTGTGTGTTTGTTTAAAGACACTGGGCAGAGTACGTACTGATCTTTGTTGTCTGGCACACAACCAAAAAGGTCTCAAACAGAGACTTCAGACGAGGCCCACCTAGGATGCACGACTCTGTAGGGCAGCCTGGGCTGACACAGAGTTGCAGTATGGCGTTGGTGTCCCTGAGCTGAGGGCATCTTCCAGATTCTTTGGCTTGTACTGGCAGACTCTGCTTCCCTTCTGTCTGCTGAAGCTCTCTTTCTCCCTGGTTGTCAGTAGGAGGGTAGCACTCTCTGGTCCTAAACCTGCTTGCAGGTCCTCCCTTTGCAGCCCCCTGAAGCCCCCTCCGCCCTCAAGGCTGAGGGAATCCTGGGCTTTCAGTCTCTATTCCTCTGCAGAAAACACTAGACTTGTCTATGTTGGAATTGGGATTTTGTTTTACTCCCATCCATTTTCCTTCTTTTAATGTATTTTTTAAATATATTTTTAACATTTTTGTGTGTTCTATGATGTGTGTGTGTGTGAGTGCAGACATACATGAGCCACGTTACAGGTACGACAATATGAAGACGAGGCTGGGTGTCATTCCTTGTTTGACACAGGATCTCTTTGCTCTCCCACGCTGTGTCCCCAGGCTAACTACCCACAGGCTTCCAGGAGTCTCCACTCTTTGCCTGCACATGCTATACCATAATTGGTGTTATGTGGGCTCTGGGGATCTGAAATTACATCCTCACTCTTGCCTGGCAAGTGCTTTATCCATTGAGCCATCTCTGCAGATCCCATATTTAAGTTCTGGATACATAGTACATACTGTGGTGTTTGCATCTGGGTAAATATTGGTTTCTTTAAACAGTTATCCCTTCCTCATGATGAAAAATTTCAAAATCCTTTCTTCTAGCTTTCTGAGACATACGCTCTGTCATCTTCACCCTTTCCCACAACAGGACACCAGGACCTGCTACTGTGCCACCGTATGCCCGCCAGTTAACCCCCAGTGAAACTCTGGGCTCTTGATAACTCCATGTGATTAAGTCAGGCCCTTAGCCATCGCGATGTTAATGGTGCCTTCTCACATAACCTAGGGATGGGACCAAATCTCTTCACAGTCGCTTGGTGTCCTACCTCTGGAATGGGTTCTGGGGGTTATCTTAGAATTCCGCCTGCCATAAAGCAGAAGACATATTCCAGTCCCCAGAGTTTAAAGATCGGAGAAATAGATGTACAAATGAGATGAGAATGCGAAATTTGAAGTGAAATTTGGTACCACTAGAATAAAAGTGTAGGCCTTCAATCCCACACTCGGGAGACAGAGACAGGTAGATCTCTGTGAGTCAGAGAACACCTTCGTCTGTGTGATGAGTTCCAGGACAGCCAGGCTGTGTAGTGAGACCCTTTCTTGAGGAGAAAAAAACAAAAGAAAGGAAAGAACTTGACAATGAATCAGCACTGCAGTCGTCTCCAAAAAGGGAGACATCCATGGACACAATTGAGGAAAAGGGTTTGGCCCCGAACTCACAGAGATCCACCTGTCTCTGCCTCCCGAGTACTGGGATTAAAAGCGTGCACCACCATCCAGCTCCTGTGAAAGTTTTACATGACTCCAGGTATATGGGTACACACAGCATACAGATCAAACATTTATAAGTAATAATTCCTAAAGAAATATATTTTATAACACTTCTTTTGTATGTGTGTATAAATATAAATAATTTTAACATTTATTCAAGACAAAGCTAATTTGCATACTAATGAAATAGCTGTGCATCTTATTTTATGTAAAGAATTAAATCTTGGCTGAATATTTGATGCTGTAAGACACAGAGAACTACAACATTTTTCAGAGTAGATCAATATTTTGATTTTATAATCAGTAATGCTGAGAATATTGCTTCAAATAAATTCCTAATATGAAATAGCAGAAATGTGTTTAGGGCAATTTCAGAAATTATTGGGAGTTCTATCCTAATATCAAGCCGAAAATCCTTGGTTTTTTAGATCTTATTAATTTTGATCTTATGTGTATGAGTGTTTGCCTGCATGTTTGTCTGTGTACCATGTGCATGCCTGGTTACTAACGAGGCCAGAAGGGGACATTGGATCCTCTGGAATTGAAGTTACTAATGGCTGTGAGCTGCCATTCAGGTTCTGGGAACCCAACGTGTACCCTCTGCAAGAGCCCCCGGTGCTCTTACCCACTGAGCCATCTCTCTGTCCCTGATTTTTTTCAGACAATGTCTTGCTGTGTGGCCCAGGCTGGCCTCAGACTCTCAGGCCTCCTGCCTCGGCATCACCAAAGAGGAGTCCAGCCGTTGTCTAACTGAGCACCAGATACTGAGCCATGCGGGGAACCTATGAGGAGGTGAACTGGCACGGTCAGTTCCCTACACTCAGAACTGGACTGTCGTTGTTGGGATGGGTCACCTCGTTTCCCACCAGTGGCTTCACATCACCCAAGCTCCCAGGGCGTATTATTGCATACGCACACACCAAGCCCTTGACCTGCAGAGAAGCCGGGATGAGCAGTGCCTGGCTGGCTGGAGTCCAGGCCTGGGGAATCTACCCAGATAGACTGTTGTGGGATGGTCGACTAGCGAAGGCAGCTACTGATGACGTCAGCATGAGCCACAGAGTCCTGGCTGGACAACAACTAGTTCCCACGAGTTGCTGTTCACACCTCACTCCTTTTATTGACCTTCAAGTTACACTTCTGTTCCAAGCCAGGTTCCGTGTTTGCTTCTTGCTCTATAAACTACAGTCCCGTTTGAACCCCACTTTCATGGTGCTCCCTCACAAGTTTTGAGTAGGGTTTCTGGTACCCCACATTCTCTAGTCCCTCGCTGACAGAGCTGATGTTCCCATAACACTCTCGCTGTTAGGTCCCCTGTTTTTAGATTTAACCCAGTAAATCTCGGAAGATAACTCCTATGCGAAAGGGCATACCCCACCACTGTCAGGGAGATTAGATTGCAAGAGCGGGATCACAGTGAAATACCCTAAAGATGTGGCTAATGCATGCAGGCCCAGTCCTGTGAGCACTGGGGAGCCCCTGGGGTAAGGGTTTAGGACAGGGAAGGCTTGATGAAAATGTTTAAATCAAGTATAATGTATGTAGCTCTTCAAATGTTAAACAGTATTCTTAGAGTCAAAAGTCTTTTTTCTTACTTATTTATTATATCTATTTAGTTTTGGTTTTTTGAGACAAGGTTTATCTGCATAGCCCTGGGCTGTCCTAGAACTCACAGAGATCTGCCTGCCTCTGCCTCCCAAGTGCTGGGACTAAAGGTGTGTTCTACCACCGTCTGGCAATTATTTTGAGAGAGAGAGAGAGAGAGAGAGAGAGAGAGAGAGAGAGAGAGTGTGTGTGTGTGTGTGTGTGTGTGTGTGTGTGTGTGTGCAATATTGGGTGCAGTACCAGAACAGGACAGTAGAGGGCACAAAATCACCTGCAATCAAAACCTCTTTGTGAGTGCTAGAAACCAAACCTAGATCCTCTATAAGAGCAGTTAGTGCAATTAGTCACTGAGGCATTTCTCCAGCCCCTCTTGTAGCTTTTTAAAAATTTATAGTAACTTGTCTATCATGATCCTGCCATGCACACACAGCTCCTTGCTTTGCTGTAACTGAACTGATCCCTTACCTTTTTCCTACTTCCCTAAGGCCCTGGTAACCACCATTCTGCTATCAACATCTACGAGTTCAAGTTTGTTTTGTTCCGCCTGTGAGTGAGGCCATGCAGGGCTTATCTTTCTGTAGTGGCTTATTTCACTTAACATTACCTGCTGGATTCCATATGTGTTGTCGCTAATTACAGAACTACGTCATGTATTTTGTACGGTCAGTAGACACTTATCTAGCATTTACTGTATGCCTGGGCTCACACAAGGTGCTGCGGGAGCTCCAGAAACTAAGCAGACAACTCCTTTTGTCATGGAGCTTCAAGCCTTCCTGATAGACGAATCTTACTACAAGAAATAACTCAAGTAAGCGACCCAAAAGGATGTGACGGCATGCCAGTAGGTACATGGAGACCAGTGGTGTTTCCTCCGGCAAATGAGTGACAGTCGTCTCCAATCCTCGGCAGAGAATACAGGGTCGGGGAAAAGGCAAACATCAGAGCTAGAACAGAACAGGCAAACTGGCTCTGGCACGTTCAGTCCAGATTCTGCGAGGATTTCCCCTTTCTTCCTCCCACCCCCCACAGGTTTCCTCTTTACTAATCTCATTGTAGCCCTGGCAAAATTCAGCAAAGGGAGCAAGGCAGGGATCTAAAAGGGAGAGAGGATTTGAGAGATTTATGATGTAGGACTTTATGATCAATTAATCTTCTGGTTAAGAGCAAGGGAAGAGCTGAGGTTCATGGCTCCTGCTCACTCATTCAACCGCTAGATCACTCACACAGCCAATGCTTGTGGAGGGCCTGTCGTATGCCCTGTCTGTGCCCTGCTACTAGGCTTCCGGGCTGCTGGCTGGACTCACCAGGCAGGTGGCAATACCCTTGCCTGAAGCAGGAGACTTGTAGAAGGAGGGTTTGTGGCACAGGTGGTTGTTGAGCTTCGTGTCATTTGAGTCCCATTCTGGGAATTCTTGGTGCAAGCAGGTGACCTTGACAAGTCGGTCATTTTACAGAAAAGGAAATGTTTGCTTCTGTTCTTTAGGGCTGGGGAAATAGCACAATGGTGGAATGTTTGCCTGTGTTGAGGCTGTAGTTTCAACTCCTAACTCTGAGAAGAAGAAAAAGAAAGAAAGAAAGAAAGAAAGAAAGAAAGAAAGAAAGAAAGAAAGAAAGAAAAAAAGAAAAGAAAAGAAGGAAAGGGAGGGGAGGGAGGGAGAAGGGAGATGATAGGTAAATAGACAGACAGACAGACAGATAGATAGATAGATACAATAACTGGTCATGGGGTATGCCTGTAATCCCAGCACTTGGGAGGTAGAGGCAGTATTGTCGCAGGACAATATTAACCAATTTGATTAAAAAAGGGGTATTTTATTGGAGGGGATAAAACTTACAGATAAATGTCCCAAACCACGTTCCTCTGGTCGCAAACAGGAAACCGAGTCTAGCCGTCAGCATGAAAGCCGGAAGCAAGATAGCATGGAGAGTGGCTTCGGCTCTTTTTAAAATGAAAACCACGCCCCACATTGGGCGGGTATCTTAGAAGCCATTGGCTGAAAGCAAGAGGGCCTAATCACCCGCAGCAAGGCAGGAAGATCAGGAGTTTAAGGCCTGCCTCAGCTACCTAGCAAGTTCTGAAATAGCCTGGGCTACATAACAACAACCCTCCAAAAAGGTTAGCATTTTGGTGACAGAAGTTTGAGGATCAAAATAGACTATAATTAGCCTCTAAGTCTGTGGTTCTCAGCCTTCCTAACGCTGCGACCCTTTAACACAGTTCCTCATATTGTGGTGACCCCAACCATAAATCATTTTTGTTTCTACTTCATAACTGTCATTCTGCCACTGTTATGAATCATGATGTAAATATCCACTGTGAAAGGGCTGTTCGGCCCCAGGAGTCACAACCCACAGGTTGAGAACCAATGCTCTAAATGAAAGTGGAAACTGAGCACAGAAGAGTCGTGGTGTGTTTCAGAACTAGAACAGTGGCCAAGCGTGACCAGGGGCTGGGGATTGAGCCCAAAGCTGGGCGGGGGGGACACAAAAGGATGTGGGAGGTCATAATTAAGATACATAGCAGCTCAGAACTTCAGTTTCTTCCTGGGAAATGAAGAAAGTGTTTGCTTCCTGGGGTTTGTTTTGTTTGTTTGAGACATAGTCTTGGGGTGTAGCCCAGTCTAGCCTGGAACATTCCATCCTCCTGCTTCAGCCTCCAGTGTGCAAGGATCACAGACACAGACAGTTCTGCGACACACACATCCTGTGATGTCTTAAATTCGATGCAGAAGAACAGGCCTTCAGTGTAGCAGCACATTTCATTCTTTCTTTGTTTCTTTTTGAGACAAGAGCCCTTGTGTATAGTGCTGGCTCTCCTGGAACTCACTCTGTAGACCACATTGGCCTGGAACCCATAGAAATCGACCTGCATCCACCTCCTAAATTCTGGGATTTATAGTGTGAATTACCACATCCAGCATTATATACATTTAAAATATTGTCACTGTGCCCACAAAATGACTTGTGAGAAAACCCTTCCATGGCTATGCGTGCCTGATGGCCTGAGTTCAATCCCTGCAACACACACACACACACACACACACACAAATTTTTTCTTATTAGGCCAGGTGTGGTGACCTAGTAACATTTATTGTTTGGTTTGAACTTCCAGTCATTCTTGCATGGTCCTGGAAGCTTCATTCCTCTCTGTCTTCAAATCCTGCCCGCTCAGAGAGTCTCCAAAGGAAAGCCACCAAAAAGCCCAGTTCTGAACCCTTGGCAGCTGTTGCCCTGGTGTGTCCAGCTGCCCAGGTCCCTACCCACGCACTCAATTTTTGACCATATTCGGGCACAAACTCAGCTTGTGGTGAACACGTCATCACCCCTCTCCCACAACCTATAAAATCTCCCTGCTTTAGTTCCTGCACACGGACTTGTCTGACCTTAATCTCTGGGACTGGAGAACCCACCTAGGAGTTGCTTTGCTCAATATAGCTGTTGTTATACTTTTTCAATTCAGCTTGATCTGGCTTACTCTGGCTTACTTCATCGGTGGAGAAACTTATTACTGGGGGAAAGCAGAAAACCTATTATTATTTTATTTTATGTATTTCCTATATTATTTATCAGTAATAATTATTAGAGCCAGCACTTGGGAGGCAGAAGCAAGTGGATCTCTGTGAGTTCGAGGCCAGCTTGGCCTACAGAGGAGGTTCTAGAACAGCCAGGGCTACACAGAGAAACTCTGTCTTGAAAAACAAAAACAGAAGAAGAATAAAGAAAAGAAAGAAAGTTTGCCTGGCAGTGGTGTTGCATGCCTTTAATCCCAGTACTCAGGAGGCAGAGTCAGGCGGATCTCTGTGAGTTTGAAACTAGTCTGAGTTCCAAGACAGCCAGAACTGTTACACAAAGAAACCTTGTCAGAATGGGGGGGGGGAAGAGGTTCAAAGCCTCCCTAAAATTCATAAAATAAATAAATAAAACTTCCTACATTTCAAAAAGCTAAAGAAGGAAAATGCAGGGAAGGCTAAACTTAGAGAAACTTGAGAAAAAAAAAAGACTTTTTTCTGCTATGCTTAGGAAACTCCCTAATTGTCAGAATGAAAGACAGTGGGGAGGAGCCAGATGCTATTAGAAAAAAGATCAAAGCAAAACTGGGGAGGACTTAATTTAGTACTCTTGTAATGAGGGTGTGTGGCAGATATTTTCAAGGTCTGTCTTTTGTATGTTTTAACTCTTTAGAATTCGGAGTGAAAGGTGACCACGGGGGTAAACAATGCTTTTCTTTTCTTGGTTTTTTGAGACAGGGTCTCCCTATGCAGTTCTGGTTGATCTTAAACTCACGCTGTAGATCAGGCAGGCCTTGAACTCACAGAGGTTCGCCTACTGGGATCCAGCAGTGTTGGGGTTAAAGGTGTGTGCCACCACACCCTGCAGAAGGTGCCTTTCTTAATCTTTGTTTGGGGTGATGCTGCTAACGCTGACTGCCTGGGCTGTGGAACAGGCATCTTCTCTGTCTACCTCAGGAGTGCTGGGGTGACAGGGACATGTGTCCGTGCTGTGCCGTGTGAGCACCCTCCGCGGGAATTTCCTGCCTCTGGTAAACTGATGGGGTCGGATGTACAGGTCTGTCTGTAGTGTGAAAAGCCAGCCACTCCCAGAAGTGAAACTCAAGGCAGAAGATTCTCCTGCTACTAGAGATTGGCTTATTCTACTGTCAACCAAGTAAAGCAGGGTAGTTTTAATTCTTGAGAACTCAGAATCTCAAGCTGTAGTACACAGACGGCAATGGCTATGAAGAATCCGTCCATTTGTGTTTCTGTAGGGACAGGGATGAAAAGGACCTGATACTTTATCCCCTCCTTTAGCCGAACACTTCTTAAAGCCCTAAAATGGTCCAGGTGTCACCTCTGGAAGACCAGGTAGGGTGCTGACTGCCGTAGCCCCAGGGCTAAAACTGACGGTCAGGAAGTGGCCCATGGGCTAGTAAGGTGGCCTTTAGATTAGAAAGGCCCCAGAACTCTGCAGAGGGTGCAGAGGTATCCCTGTGACTATGAGATTTGGGGAGCACATAGTGAGTGGCAGAAGTGGATGGGGGGAGCTTATTTTAAGAAGGTCCTCCTCGCTTCTAAAGAATTTGAGTTTTCAGGTTGAATGTGAAGTCCCGGAAGAACAGTGTGTGCAGACACCAGTCTGGGGGACACTTCTCTGCGGACTTGTACTCCTTGGATAATCTTAGGTATTTAACTGTTTTTGTGTTTGCCTGAGCACATCTTCTGACCTCCATCCCGTGTGGGTCCCCAGGAGCCTAGACACGGAAAAATAAGATCTCACAATGGCAGTGTGCACCTAAACAGATGCCAGGGATCCCGAGGAGCGGCATCAGCAGGGAGGCGGTCCCACACACAAAGTCTCCCACAGAGGAGACACTAGTCAGAGCCCCAAGCATCAGAGAGAAGCGCTGAGGTGGAGGCCGAGAGGCCCAGGTGACAGCGGTAGGGTGTGGATGACCAATGCCTGAATGTCCTTCAAGGAAGGGCCCGTGTGAGGCAGGGCAGCCATGAAAAATGGAGCGACATGAGCCTTACAGTGGTGGCACACACCTTTAAATCGCAGAAGCCCTTGGGAGGCAGTGGCAGGTAGATCTCTGAATTCAAGGCCAGCCTGGTCTACAAAGCCAGTTCCGGGACAGCCAGGGCTACACAAAGAAACCTGGTCTCCAAAAAAACCAAACCAAACCAAAGAGTGGAGGGAGGTGATTACCTTGGGCAATGAAGTGAGAGGGAGGTGATTACCTCGGGCAATGAAGTGAGAGGGATGTGACTGTGGGGTGTGGATCGGAGCATCGCTGACAGGTACCGGCTCAGTCCACCAGTGCACAGTAGAAATGTGCTGTGTCCTGGTGATCATGATGGACCACACGTAGGCTGGAAAACTCCTATTAGCTGGGTGTTTTTATGGGGCCCTTTTCTACACTGAAGTAATGCCAAGAGCACCTCCGGTAGGTGGTGCAGCGATGCACCCCCAGGGTAGCACCTGGGTGTGTTGGAAGCTGCACTCCTGGGTTGCAGAAGTGCCCTGCAGCCTTGCACGGAGATGAAATAACCCGAGACACTTTTCTCTGATCCTATTCCCGTCTGTAAGGGACCCTACCCAGCTGCCCCAGCCCACCTGTAAGACCTAACCGCTGCTGTCTACCAAGGGGTTGGGCCACCAGGAGCCTCTCCTGCCTTCTCCTCCCCTGCCGTCCCCTCCCCTTCCCATTTGCTTAACACTCTGGCGTTTCTGTGGGTACCCTTTCCTTCTCTCACATCTACCTCCTTGACATTCTGAGGCTTCCCAAGAAGAGGGGTTCAGCCAGAGCACTGTCATCACAGGGTGACCGCAGGTCTCTTCTGAGCAGTGCTGGGAGGGTAGGGAGCCAGGAAATCAGGCTGGAGGTGTCATCACACCTAAGTGTGACTCCCCATTTGCATCTGTTTGGCAGTTTCCATAAGAAAAAGCTGAAAAATGAAATAAGGTATTTGGGACTGGGGTCCAGCTCTTCGGTACCCTTCAGGAAGTCCCGGGTTTGGTCTCTAGCATGTAGTGCTGGAGGAGGTGGGTTTTTTGTTTTGTTTTGTTGTTGTTTTCTTTTTTTTTTCTTTTTTCTTTTTTTCTTTTTTTCGAGACTGGGTTTCTCTGTGGCTTTGGAGCTTGCGCTGGAACTAGCTCTTGTAGACCAGGCTGGTCTCGAACTCACAAAGATCCGCCTGCCTCTGCCTCTTGAGTGCTGGGATTAAAGGCGTGCGCCACCACCGCCCGAGTTTTTTTTTTGGTTTTTTTTTTTTTTTTTAAAGCTGTGAGTTTTCAACAATGCCTCCTTTTTGCTAGTTAATGAAATAAATCTATATTATTTGCCACAGTGAGACAAAGCAAGAACGGTTTTACTCTGGGTCTGGGTCTGGTTTTTCTTCCTCTCTCTCATCTCCAACTCCAGGTCTAAGATCAGTGTTTGGTATTTCCCTTCCCATCTTTAACCAGTTCGTTATCTGTGAGCACCTGTGGCTAAGGACACTTTCCCTTCTGTTTACCTAGGCCTTGCTTTGCTTCCAAGCTCCTGACTTTGGGGAATGGAAGGTTATCTTACTTGCAGGTGTTCCCCCTGAGGCATCCTGTATCAAATAATTCTTTTGCGGGTGGGAGTGGGCTCCTAGCTTTTTCCGTGCATCTCTGGCATTTTGAAAGGAAGCAGCTACAGGTTCACCAGAAAAGATGCTTTGTGATGGTAAGCAGAAAAAAAAAAAAAAAAGCAAATATCAGATGTAAAAGCTGAGTCCAAGCCAGACCACAGGGAGATGGGAAAGCAGCTGTGGATCTAAAGATGCACCAGTAAGCAGCCAGCACAGCGGATACTCTGTGCAGATAGAGCCTTGGTGGCTGGCTGGGGAAGGGCACTTGCCTGTCCTAACTGCCTGCCCATGCCACGCAGGGGATAGGAGATGCCTCCTGATGCAGTTTGCCCAACCGCTTCTAACTTGAAACCCCCACCCCCACTCCACCCTTGTCCCTGAGGTCTCCTGCTTGGACTCTGCCAATGTTGGTTTCTTGCTGAGCCTCCAGAGCCTTAGTGGGCATGGCGCCGCCCCCACGGCCTCCCTGCCTGCCACAGGTCCTTTGAACTCAGTCACAGCCTCAGGTAGTGCATGGCCATAGCATCTAGGAGGCTCCTCACAAGAGCATGGTGGATTAATGGCCCCAGGTGAAGTTAGCTAATTAAAGCCAGTTGCCACACCTGCAGTCTTAGCTCTAGGGAGGTTGAGGCAGGAAGGTGGTGCGGCAGAGGCCAGGGGTAGGATTTAGGACGGGCGAATGCATTTCTCTCATGTGCTTACTTAAACCACCGTTGTTCCAAGCTTTCGTTTAATTTTATGTTATTGTTTTATTATATGTGTATGGGTGTTTTTGCCTCCCTGCATGTTTGTGCACTGTGTGTATCAGTCTCCCTGGAGACCAGAAGAGGGTGCTGGGTTCCCCCAGAATTGGAGCCATAAGTGTTTGTGAGCCAACATGTGGTTGCCAGAAATCCTACCCAGGTTCTCTGGAAGAGCAGTGTGCTGATTGGTTTTATGTCACCTTGACACAAGCTAGAGTCATCATAGAGGAGGGAACCTCAATTGAGAAAACGCCTCTGTAAGACTGGGCTGTAAGGCATTTTCTTAGTGATTGATGGAGGAGGACCCAGCCCATGGTGGGTGGTGCCATCATCCCTGGGCTGGTGGTCCTGAGTTGTGTAGCAAGCTGACCAAGCCATGAGGAGCCAGCCAGTAAGCAGCTCTGCTCCACGGCCTCTGCATCAGCTCCTGCCTCCAGGTTCCTGCCCTGCTTGCATTCCTGTCCTGATTCCTTCAATGATGGACCACGATGTGGAAGCATAAGCCAGATACACCCTTTCTTCCCCTGACTAGGACATGGCGGCCAGCGCTCGCGGTCACTGAGCCCCTACAGTATACTTTGTACTACTTCTGCATTTACCCTCATTTTGCCCCTATTTACTTGTGTGACCCTTCTCCTCCACTCACCTCCCATCCCATCCCATCAGGAGAAAGTAGATGTGAAGTGTGTCTCTCTGGATAGAGAGCCCAGCCCCACCTGTCTTCACTGCATCCCTCTCCTGGCTAAATTCCCTAACTTCTTGACCTTATTCTTTCCATCTGTAAAATGGGCAGTAACCCCCCTCACAGAGCTGCGAAGAACAAGAGTCACTCCTTAATGCATCCAGTGTTGTGTCTGGCCAAATACTCAGAGAATCCTCTTTCTAAGCACGTGTCTCCTTGTGTTTAATTTTTCCTTGGATTTTGAGGCAGTTGGATAGCCCAAACTGGCCTTGAGCTCACAAATCCCACCTCAGCCTCAGAAATGCTGGGATCACAGACATGGCACACCACACCTGGCTGGATATTAAGTATTTTAAGTATTTAAGTATTTTTCTCCCCCAGTTGGTTTGAGAACTCTTGAGGCCTGCTGTAAGTCAACCCTAAACTTCTTTTGCCCTTTGAAGTCCCAAGAGTACCATAAACTTCCTAACCCGCAGCGTGTAGAGCACTCTGGCTACAGACAAACGGCTCGCCCCTTTTCGGAAGTAATCAAACATCTCTGCTCTGATGACAAGGAGAGCCATCACCAAGGTTTAAGACTAACTGAAAACTGAAAGATGGAGGATTGCACTTTTTTAAAAAAAAAATTTATTTTTATTCTTATTTTATGTACTTTGGTGTTTTGCCTGCATGTATGTCTGTGTGAGGGTGTCAGATCTTGGAGTTACCGACAGTTGTGAGCTGCCATGTGGGTGCTGGGAATTGAACCTCACTCAGGCCTCTGGAAGAGCTGAGCCATCTCTCCAGCCCCTAGAATTGCACATTTTATCCAAATGAGTTTTATGGGATACACAGACATGCGTATAGTTTGTACATCATATCACAATAAGGCTGTTTTACAACGATATAAGATCGTCTATATAAAGGGTCAGGAAACACCTAAGAGCAAATACAGTGAGTTATTAACAGGACTAATTACAAGGAGGTGGTTAGGTCTCAAAATCAGGACAAATGGGGTGCCTATTTAACCTCTCAAAGTGGGCCCCGCAGTCTCTCTTAGCATCACCTCACCTATACCAGCTCCTACCCTCAACCTCTCCAGCCCCTGAATTTCCTTTATTGGGCCAACTTCTCTTCCCTATATAACCCAGGCTTTTTGGCTTCGGGGTCTCTTGGCCTCTTGGTCTCCTGTTTCCTCTCCCTTCCTCTCTTGCTCTTCCCCCCAAACTCCTCCTCTCATGTTTTGGTTCAGTCTGGACTCTTGCAGGTTCCTTTGGCTGTGCTCCCTCTCATATCTATAATAAACCTTCCCCTCAACCATATCTGGTGGCAGAGATACCTTAGGGGAGGGTGTGGCCTTCAGGAGAACAGCCTTGAATGCTCCTGATGGGGTCACAGCTGTAACCCCAAAACTTAGGAGGCAGAGGCAGGAGGACTACAAGTTAGAGGTTAGCCCGGGCTTAAAAATGGGGGATGGCAAGATGGCTCAAGGGCTAAGGGCGCTTTCTGTAGAAGCCTGGTGATCTGTGTTCAGTCCCGGGAGCCCCATTAAAGTGAAAGGAAAGCACCACCTCTACAGGGTTGTCCTCTACCCTGCACTCTCATACCCTGGCACCGGCACCCCTCCTACCAACGTAGGAGCCAATTTTAAAGGGAAGGGTTAAGAAAGATGACTCAGAGGGTGAAATCATGCGCTGCGCAGACACAAGGCCCTGAGTTCAACTTCCCAGGACTTGCTGTAACCACAGCCTAAGGTGACATGGCAGTCAGAGGCAAGAGAATCCCCAGAGTCTGACACCTGCAGCAGGCGAATGACAGAGACCCTGTGTCAGGGTGGGAAGCTAGGACCTGAGGTTGTCTCCTGGTCATAGCCTGTGCATACCCCCACCCCACACATCCCCACGTGAAAGGAGAGGAAAGCAAGCTGTTGCGTTCTGCATGTCTCTCTCTCTGAAGGGGCCCACGCGCGGCTTACACTGTATTTCCATCCGTTTCATTTACTGCCAGGATCCCACAGCTTAGACCAGTGCCCGCCTGCAGCAGACCCGAGGAACATTCATAGAAGTCACTTGAACTTTTGTGAGCATGACAGACAAATGAAGGGAGCAATAACTTGATCGGGTTGGCCAAGGCTGACTCAGACCTTCCTCTCAGCTTTAAAATACATTTCAAGGCCAACATACAGATAGAGAATGGAAACGATACTTTCCAGCAATTTGACAACTATTCTTGGAATACTCTGAATGGATCCTGGCTTTCAAGATTGCAAGCTCGGAATCTGATTTTTGGCTGCAGAATCTGGCTATAAAAGGAGTTTCCACCGTCTTTCTTCTAATCAGTCTGTTCTAAAGCGTGGACAGTAGCTCCTTTTTCTTCTCTCTGGAGATGAGGGATTGGAACTGAAGCGCCGTTTCAGTAACAGCTTGGCTTATACCACCTTTAATTTACCTGACTGACATTCTTCCCAGACAGTGATGGAGGTCGATCTATTCGCGGTTCGCGACCTTAGTTAAAAACCTATGTTTGATGCCAGGCGGTGGTGGCACACGCCTTTAATCCCAGCACTCGGGAGGCAGAGGCAGGCAGATCTTTGTGAGTACGAGACCAGCCTGGTCTACAAGAGCTAGTTCCAGGACAGGCTCCAAAGCTACAGAGAAACCCTGTCTCGAAAAAAAAAAAAAATCTATGCTTGAACACCCCACCATCCATTTTCTTTTGCTGTTACTGTTGTAAGCCCATAAAGGCAAATATATGTAGATCCATATCTGAAATGCTTATTAGTGTTGCTCATATTAGTGGTTGAATCTGAACATGTGATTATTATCTATAATATCTGACATTTTATATATATATGTGGAAATTATTCACTATTATTTAATATCCTTATAAATTTAAAGCATCATTTCAAGACTTTTAATTTTATTTAGTGCCGTTGTGTTTGTGCGTGATATGTGTGTGTGTGCCTTGGCACATAGGTGGAGGTCAGAGGTCAATATTTGAGAGTCCTGTCTTACTCCTGCCACCATGGCATCCAGGGATCCAGCTCCTGGCCTCATGTCTGTCTACACAGCAAGCTCTTTCTCCTGCTGAACCGTCTTCAGCAGCCCTAAAACATCCCAATTTTAATCTTGCCTTTCTTCTAAGGCAAAGGTTCACAAAAACCTTCTGGAGGCCATGATGTTGGCAGATGACTCCAGCCCTAGGTTAGAAACGTCTAAGCCATGCAAACGCATGGAATAGCACAATGCCTCTGAGTTCAAGTGTCTCTGCATGTATGTCACTTCAGGCATGTCATTTGGCCAAGGCTCTTTAGCTTTTGTGTTAATGATGGTTTTCACACTTAGCCTATGGTTCTCAAGGTATCCATTCCTTTATTAGAGTATTCATGTCAACTTGTGTCTCAATGAAATACGTAAGAGCTTTTAAGATGATTGGCAGGTGAGTTTTAATTTCACCTTAACCAAGTCCCTGTGGCCGGCGACACAGTTGACTCTGCTGTTGTTTCGTCTTGTTTATCTTTGTGTTTGTCTCAGTGAATTCAGCAACACAGCTTTCACAACTATCCAGAGCAGGTCACTGCAAAATTACATTGAGGCAATTGTCACAACTTGACACAAACTAGGTGAAGAATTGCTCAGATCAGTCTGGTTCATGGACTTGACTGGTGTGTGCAGCATTTTCCTGACAGCTAATTGATGGAGGAAGGCCCAGCCAACTGTGGGTGGGGCCATCACCTGGGTAGGAGGGCCTGGACTGTGCAAGAATGCCAGCTGAGCATGAGCCCTGGAGCAAGTCAGTACCCATCGCCCCTTCATAGTCTGTGCTTCATTTCCTCCGTGAGCCCTGATTCTCCGGGTAAAGCAAAGCCTTTGCTCTCCACCTTGCTTTTGGTCATGGTGTAATCAGAACAACAGAAAAACAAAGGGCGCTGATGTGACCAATGGATTTCCCTTTCAGGGTTTCCCAAGTGTCACTGCTCTGGTTTTTGCAGAGTAGGGATATGGCAGTCAATGACAGGTTGTCTCTCATACTTGGTGTCTCTGTGAGAATGGCATGGCTTGGGAAATGGTTATGGTCTTAAAAGGGTCAGATTCTGAGGCTGCTTACAAGACAAGGATACAGAGACACTCAGTGTGAAGCAAGAAAAGGGGAAATGGGAAGGATGAGTGAGAGCTGAGACTGTTAGCCTGGTGGCCAGGACACTTCCCCGTGCCAAGTGGCCTAGTCTGGACATCAGCGGTCCAGTAGGCCCATATCAGACCTACATATCCTGTCATCCAGGTACAGTTGTAGTATCGCAGTGACTTCAGACCCCACTTCAAGGAGGAAGCATTTGCTGAGTTCTTCCTTGATTTAAGGGATCCTCACATCTTCATCCTGTTGCTACACAGAATACCCAAAGCTGTTAGCTTATGAAGAGAAAAGGTTTTCTTGGTCCCAGGGTTTCACAGGTAAGTGGCACCAAGAATATGGACAGAAAATAAGAGAGAGGCGCATAGCAGAATTCCACAGCCCCACTTCGAGGGTGTGTGTGTGTGCGCGCACGTGCACACACACACACACACACACACACACACACACACACACACACACACAGTGACCTAACAGTCTCCATCTAGGTTCCACCTCCTAATCACATCATCCCAGGAAGCAAGCTTATACCACACGGATCCTGGAGAGGATGCTTAAGAACCAGACCATAGCATCCTCCGTAACTAGACTTGGGCAGAATAAGCGAAGACATTATGGAGAAGAGCAAGCCCGGCCCTCTCCAATGCCCTGGCAGTGCTCATATCTACAGTTCCGGCCACTCCTCCCGGATTCCAGCAGGAACAAGAGAGGGCATGAGAGATTGGGCCAGTGAGATGGCTCAGCAGATAAAGACACTTACTGTACAGGCCTGGCAGCCTGAGTCCAATACCTGGAGATTGTGTGAAGGTAGAAAGAGAGAACCTTCCCCAAAGTGGTTCTCTGACCTCTGTGTTGACCCATGATACAAGCTGCCCCCCAACATCCTATATATACTTACACACAATAGATAGATAAGTAGATAGGTAGGTAGGTAGACAGACAGATAGACAGATAGATATTTAAGCAAATATGTGGGGATTGGAAGGTTAGCTCAGTGGTTAAGAGCCTATACTGCAGAAGACCTTAGTTCAGTTCCCCACACCCACCTTGGGCAACTCACAACCAGTCATCTTTGATTCCAGTCCCAGGAGATCCACTGCCCTCTTCTGGACTCTAAGAAAACCCACACTGACACACACATATACACGTAATTCAAAATAAATCCCCTTTTTAAAGCATGTAAGGACAACTTTCACAGACTATCAGATTTGCCCAACAAAATCCCAAATTGATCTTCAAAGAATATATGTTGGCATCTTTTTTTCATTTTAATGACAATAAAGACCCTGACATGTGGTACCCACCCATAATGCAAGCACTCTGAAGGCTGAGGCAGGAGGACAGATAGCAAGGTTGAGGTTACCTGGTGCTCCCTAGCAAGACCCTATCTTCAAAGATGGTGCTGAGCAGATGCTCAGCTGAAGCCCCTCTTGTGGTTCACTCCACTGTATCTGGGCCACAGGGTGCATACATGCATTCTCTGTGTGTGTGGTCTCTGGCCACAGGGTGCATACATGCATTCTCTGGGTGTGTGGTCTCTGTCCACAGGGTGCATACATGCATTCTCTGGGTGTGTGGTCTCTGGCCACAGGGTGCATACATGCATTCTCTGGGTGTGTGGTCTCTGGCCATTACCAAGCCTTTCTGCTTGTAATCTCCAGCCTCAGTGCCCACAGGTGTCAGAGGCAGAGCTAATGGTGCAGGGAAGTGGCCCAGGGTCACACTGTGATCCAGGCAGACTGATGGAAAGAAAGCCTGTTACTTATTTAGAATTAGAGGTTTCAGGAGACAACTGATAGGAGATCCTGCAGGGAGACATGGTGTGGCATGGTATTCCTGGCCCTCCTGTCAGGAACGAGAGTCCCTGAATCTGCAGGTACGTTACAGGAGAAAATGTGCTGTTTAGCTTCAGCCCTTCTTGGTCCACTCCTTCAGGTGTCCAATGGCGTCATAAGAATTTTCTTTAAAGAGTAAACTAAATATCAGAGTTGATGTCCAGGTTCATGTGTCTGCTTTGAGGCTAGGAAGGCCTGTCACGGGGTTGTAGGGCAACTGAACAAAGAGGCAACAGTCCCGAGCGCCTTGCAATCGGAGGCTGACATTGTTTTTGGCATCCTTTTGTGATGACGCTGACCAATGACACCAAGCTACTTGAGGGACACTAGCTGGGAAGGTGTGAAA
>JAQHUG010000136.1:2550955-2563230 GCA_028555095.1 Dicrostonyx torquatus
GGTCCTGGGAATCGAACTTGGGTCTTGGCTTCGCAGCAAGTACCTTTACTCACTGAGCCATCTTGCTGGCTCAATGTCCTCTGTAAAAGTAGCTGAAACACGAAGTTAGAGCACACAAACACTAGTTATGTGCTAGTGTCCAGAGAGGCTGGAAGAGCAAGGCCTTGGAGCAGTGCTCTCAACCTTCCTAGCACTGCGACCCCTTTAAAACAGCTCCTCGGGTCGTGGTGACCCCAACCATTAAACCATTTCTACTGCTTCTTCGTAAGTGTGGTGTTGCTACTGTTGTGAATCGTAGCGTAAATATTTTTAGAGCTAGACATTTGCCAAAGGGGTCTCGAGCCCGGTTGAGAGCAGCTGCCCTGGAGGTTTCTTAAAGCAGTCGCGGCTGTAGTCTGTCCATCCGTCTGTTTCCCACCGGGCCTGGCGCTACCATATGGACTCGCCTGCGTGCGGTTTGGCTAAGGGAACAGTCCAGGCAGTGAGAGCTCAGAGGCAGACTAGACAGCCTCTTTCCGCAAAAGGGAAAAACATCCCTGCATTGGAGTCCATCGGCGCCCGGGCACGGCACAGCACAGCCTTAGTCTCAGGCCGTAGCATGTAGGAGGCGAAGAGGCTGAGGGTATCTTGAGTCCAACCTGTACCATTTTACACAGTAGACAGCGGCCCGTGGACATCCGCGGACAACTCCTGCAGTATCAGCCTAACGGTGCCTGTCTCAAGCGTTCATGAAACATGGAAGCCCCCTCCCGTCCCTTCCCCTCTGGGCTTCTTCCTTACCCTCACTGCCTGAACTCTCTCCTCCTGATGTGTGGGTACAGCAAACGTTTGGGTATGCTGCTGCAGCAGAACCTTCCAGAAGATTATGGAAGGGAGAATGGCCACACACACTACAAAAAACTTCTGCAAAGCTTTGCCAGGCATAGTGGTGCATGCCTCTAGTTCTAGCACTCAGGAGGCAGAGGCAGATAGATCTCTGTGAGTTTGAGGCCAGCCTGGTTGGTCTACAGAGTGTGAGTGACAGTATAGGCAGGACCGTTACACGGAGAAATTCTGTCTCGAGAAACAACAAAAAAAAGTAACTCTGTTTCAAAAAACCCAGTTGCTCTTACTTTGATATTTAAATTTATTCACACAGGCGCACACACAAGAGTAAATTCTACCAATCAGAAAGGCTAACTTTATTTATGTATACATATATGCATATGTATGTATCTTTATAGCTGAAGTGGCACATATTAAATGAACCTCTTTACTTTCTCTGTTAAGATTTGAACACAGGACCTTCCTCCTGTTACAGAAGTGCTCTACCACTGGGCTACACCCTCAGTCATTGTTTTAAAAAGATGTATTTGCTGGGCGGTGGTGGCGCAGTGCACGCCTTTAGGAGGCAGAGGCAGGCAGATCTTTGTGAGTTCGAGGCCAACCTGGTCTACAAGAATTAGTTCCAGGACAGGCTTCAAAAGTCACAGAGAAACCCTGTCTCGAAAAAAACAAAAAAAACAAAAAAAAAAAAAAAGATGGATTTAGTTTTTAATTTATATGTCTGAGTGTTTTTCCTTGCATATCGGTATGTGCTCTTTTAAAACATGGTAGTATGTTTACATGCTGTCCAGAGGCTCCTGACCTGCAACATTCCAATCTCTCCATAATTATTGGTGTTCTAATCAGTTAGTCAGCTTTGTAGACAGGTCGGCGAAGGCCTCATGCTTTTTCTAGGAACTTTCTTTCCCAGGTCTGCTCAGTTCTGTATTATCAAACATTTAGGTAGTGTGAGATTTTTTTTTAAGCAAAGAGACTCCAATGACACTACAAAAACTGTCTAACCTAAGGGATGGTTTGTTGTGGTCCCTGAGTGGAGGGTACAGTCCAGCAAGGTGGCTAAGGATCGCAGTGAGGATCCAGCTGTGATGGCAGGGGCTCCAGGAGGATGGTCACATCTTTTGTAGAGTCTGGCCAGTTGGAATGTGCAGGAAAACAAGTTTTTCAAAGGCAGGAACACTTCACAACTTTTGTTTGTTTGTTTTATTATTCTTTATAACCTTCTTATCTAAAATATATTAGTCAATAATTGTGTCAGAATTGCTTTCTTTTTAAAATATGTGCTTTAGGGACTGGAAAGCTCAGCAGTTAAGAGTACTGGCTGCTCTTGCAGAGGACCTGGGTTTGATTCCCAGAACCTGCGTATCAGTTCACGACCATCTGGTAACTCCAGTTTCAGGGGATCTGATGCCCTCTTCTGGCCCCTGCAGGGATTTCACCCACATGATACACAGACATACATGCAGGCAAACTCATATACATGAAAAATTTTAAAAACCTAAAAACAAACAAATAAAGCCTGTGCTCTAAATAACAATAAACATTATTTATTTACTTTTATTGGTATTTTATGTGTATGGTGTTTTACCTCCTTATATGTACATGTACCAAGTTTGCACCTGGTGACAAGGGAGGCCAGAAGACAGCATCAGGTTCCCTGGAACTGGTGCTGCAGGCAGATGTGAGCCTCCATGTGCTGCTGGGAGTTCACCTTGGGTCCTCTGCAGTAGTAGCAAGCACTCTTAATTGCTTAACCATCTCTCCAGTCTCAGCAAGGAATATTTTCTCTTTTTTCTTTCTTTTTTTTTTTTTCAAGACAGGGTTTCTCTGTAGCTTTGGAGCCTGACCTGGAACTAGCTCTTGTAGACCAAGCTGGTCTCGAACTCACAGAGATCCACCTGCCTCTGCCTCCCGAGTGCTGGGATTAAAGGCGTGTGCCACCACCGCCTGGCTAAGGAATATTTTTAAAAGTGGGGGGACAAAAATACAAATGCAAACTTTCTTTCTTCCCTTCTCCTCCCTCCCTCCCTTCTTCCTAAACGTTTTTGGCTATGTCTTTTATTTTCTGCCAGATGTAATTTTCCTTTCTGAACTTTAGGACCAAGCAGTTGTCAACTATTATCACAAAAATGCTGAACCCTGGGCTGGAGAGCTGGCTCGGTGGCAAAGAGCACTGTTGCTCTCACGGAGGGCCACGACTCAGCCATTTGTAACTGCAGTTCTGGAGAACCCAGTGCTCTCTTCTGACCTCTGCAGGTCCCAGGCAAGTCAGCTGTGCACTATGTACAAAAGCAGGGCTGGAGAGATGGCTCAGCAGGTATGAGCACTGACTGCTCTTACAGAGGACCCAGATTCTGTTTCCAGTACCCACACGGTGGCTCACAACTGTCTGTAACACCAGTCCAGGGACCCAGCAACCTCTTCCGTGCTCCGTTACCAAGCACACATGTGGTGTGCATATATACATGTAGGCAGACACTCATACACAGAAAATGAACTAAAAAGAAAGTACTAAACAAGACACTGGGTGCGGCAGCACAGGTCTTCAATCCCAGCAGCTCCCTTGGAGTTCAAAGCCAGCCTGGTTCATATAGCAGTTCCAGGCAAGCGAGAGCTACAATTGGAAAAAAAAAATACTTAAAAAAATCATTTTAAAAAAGGGCTAGAAACAGGCAGTGGTGCTCATGCCTTTAATCCCAGCACTCGGGAGGCAGAGACAGGCGGATCTCTGTGAGTTCGACGTCCAGCCTGGTCTACAAGAGCTAGTTTCAGGATAGGCACCAAAGTGACACAGAGAAACCCTGTCTCAAAAAACAAACAAAAAAACAAACAAAAAGGGCTGGAGAAATGGCCCAGTGCTTAAGAGCATTGGCTGCTCTAACAAAGGACCTGGGTTCAATTCCCAGCACCCAAATGGCAATTCACAGCTACCTGTAACTTCAGTTACAGGGGATCTGGCACCCTCACACAGACATATATGCAGGCAAAACCCCAATGCACGTAAAAGGTAAATCATTTTTTTTTCCTGAGACAAGGTTTCTCTGTAGCTTTGGTGCCTATCCTGGAACTAGCTCTTGTAGACCAAGCTGGCCTCAAACTCACAGAGATCAGCCTGCCTCTGCCTCCTGTGGGCTGGGATTAAAGGTATGCGCCACCACCGCTCTGCTGGTCCTGTGTTCTTTCTTCCCAGATGATCCATACTTCCTCAGAGGCCAAAACCAAGCCTTGGGGTAGGTACCATGTGCCACTGAGGAGAGGAGGATAGGTCTGCGCATGGGAAGATCGTGTCCATCCGTTCCCCCGCCCCCCAAAATACTTTCTCTTCTAGTTTCTGAACTCTGTAGGATCATGGGGTCGGGCTCGCTGGGCCTCATCTCCAGGCACATACTGCTTCCAGGCAATGTCCCCAAACCCAGACTTCAACTTTCTTTCCACCTCCTATTGAATCGCCAGGGAGGGGGGCTGTGCTAGTTAGTTTTATCTACTTGACCCACACTGGAGGCACCTGGGGAAAAGGAGGGCTCCACTGAGGAACTGCCTCTGTCAGACTGACCTGCAGGCAAGTCTGTGGAGGCGTTTTCTTGACTGTCGATTGCCATGGGAGGGCCCAGATGACTGTGAGCAGTGCCCGTCCTGGGTTATGTAAGAAAGGTAGCTGACCCTACGCTGGGATCAAGCCAGCAAGCAGTGTTCCTCCATGGTTCTGCTTCAGTTCCTGCCTCCAGGTTCCTGCTTTGAACTCTTGCCCCAACTTCCCTGTGAGGTACTGTAACCTATTAGGTAAAACCAGCCCTTTCCTCCCATGTTTGTTTGAGGCCGGGGTTTAGCGTAGCAACGGAACACCAACTATGGCAGAGGCCCAGCACAATTCACTTTGCTTGAGCGATGGCTAAACATCTTTCCAGGTTTGTCAGTATCAGAAGCATCAGGAATCCCAGCTGTTGGCAGCTATACCGCCAGCTCTTAGGATGCTGAGGCAGGAGGATGGTGAGCTGGCTGGTCTCATAGGCAAACTGTGTCATGGAAAGGGAGGAGACGAAAGAGGGAGGGAGGCAAAACTAAGATATCCATGAACGAATTGCTTTTCTACTCAGAAACAAATTATATATCTTAACAGTTTGCCTAATGCTGAATGGGGGAGGGCACACACCATTTCTATAAACTGGGATTCTCATATTCTGTGACCCAGATACCCAGAAGGATTTGATATGCTACCAAGAGATATGGACATAGCATTATAATTATAGAGGAAATGGTCCCTGGGCGGGGGGGATGGACACTGCCTTGTTCACTGATACCATGTTGTCTGCTGACAGTATGTCTACATGATACCACACCACAGTTTCTAGCTGTGGCCATCAGTACTAGAAATCATGGCTACTTTGGAAAGTCTTTTCCTTTTTGGATGATATTTTTTAAACTTTGTAAGTGTTTAGTGTTAAGAGAATTTTCCCCTTGTGTTGGTTGTGCTAGGAATCACGCAGGGCCACACACATGCTAGCTAGGCGAGCACCGTACTGCTGAGCTGCCCAGGAATGGGATGCACTTACAGAGTTGATGTCCCGCTGTCCAGTGTGGTGGCATACACCCGTTGTTCCAGTAGCTGGAAGGCTGAGCTAGGAGAACCACCAATTGAGTGCAGATGTGGGGGCGAAGGGGTAGTGGAAGGGAAGGAAGGAAAGAAGAGGAGGACGAAGATGAGGAGGAAGCAAAAAGAAAGATTTTCCAGACTGCCGAGGAAGGTCAGAGGGTAAAGACATCCACCGCTAAACCTGAGTTTAGTCCCAGACCCCGCGTGGTAAAAACAGAGAACTGACTCCTGAGGTTGCCCTCTGACCTCCACACACATGACACAGCATGCACACATGTATACCCCACAATACTAAATAAAGAAATGCAATAAAATAATAAAAGAAACTACTCACTCCCATGAACACATAAGGAATTTTCACTCATTCTTTTTTTTATTATTTATTTTTATTGTTTTTATTGAGCTATATATTTTTTCTCTGCTCCCTTCCCTTCCTCCCCCTTCCCCTTCTGCCCTCTCCCATGATCCCCACGATCCCAATTTACTCAGGAGATCTTGTCTTTTTCCACTTCCCATAAAGATTAGATCATTCGTTCTTCTTTATCAAAGCCCAAGTTTCACCGAAAACACCAATCAGTGAAGCAGTCAGTAGGCCAGATTCACTGCACCAAACCTGGGTTCGGATTTCTTATTCTAACCAGGTTCTAAGTGAAGGTCTACATTTTTGTGCTCAAGGTTATACTAAATATAAATCTCCCTACCTACTCCATAATTTTTCCTTCTCTTAATGACATGAGAGTTCATTACAGAATGACAAATGACATAGGTCATCGAAAGAAACTGTGAAGACCACTTGTATTCAAATTCTACCCTGCGGGTTGGGAAGGTAATATATCTAGGAAGGAGGGGTCCTCCGAGTGTGGTGGCACAAGTCTGCAACTGAAGCATTCAGGACTTCAAAGGTAGGCAGAGCTCTATAGCAAATTCCAGGCCAGTCAGGGATACATAGTAAGACCTTGTCCCCTAAAGGTTGATGATGATGATGATGATGATGTAATAGTAATAATAGATTAAAAATAACACAGCTAGAAAAGACACGTGATTTTTTTTCCTTTCTCCTTATGTGCATGCTGAAGAGAGCATCAGATCCTCTGGAGCTGGGGCTCCAGGCAGTTGTGAATGGCCAGATGTGGGGTGGGTTCTGGAAACCGAACTTGGGTCCTTTGGAAGAAAAGCAAGTGCTCCTAACTGCTGTGTTCCAAGGATGCATTTCTTTCTTTCTTTTTTTTTTTTTTTTTTTTTTTTTTTTGGTTTTTCGAGACAGGGTTTCTCTGTGGCTTTGGAGCCTGTCCTGGAACTAGCTCTTGTAGACCAGGCTGGTCTCGAACTCACAAAGATCCGCCTGCCTCTGCCTCCCGAGTGCTGGGATTAAAGGCGTGTGCCACCACTGCCCGGCTCAAGGATGCGTTTCTTTCTTTTCAAGATTTATTTATTTTATGGGTATGGGTTTCTTACCTGTATTTATGTATGTGTACCATGGATGTGCCTCGTACCCTCAGTGGCCAGAAGAGGGCGACCGATCTCCTGGGATCGCAGTTACAGGAGGTTGTGAGTCACCCTGTGGGAACAGGAAACTGAACCTGGCCTCACTCAGCCATCTCTGCAGAGCCAAAGATACATGTCTTTACTCCCAAATATAAGCAGTTCCTTTCAGTAGGTACATGAAACCATCTAGTTCAAACAGAAGGTTGAAAAATCCAGAGACCTGATGGGATTGGTAGGCAACTGGCTAGTCTTGGGCCTATTCATTCCTTTAACAGCTGGGCCAGACACCGGGCTGGGCTCTGGAGCAAAACAGACCAACTTCCTCCTTCACAAAAAGTGTCTGCCACCTACTTGATGGTTCAGCACACAGTTAACAAGGAAACAGATACGTAAAGAGAATTTTCGTTGCCACTAAAGTTGTGAAGATAATAAAGCAAGTGGCTGGTGATGGCGTCCCTCAGTCTGAAGAGGCCTTTCCGCGAGGGTACCAGGGAGTTGGTTCATTTTCAAACTTTACTAACAGTCCCAAGTGCTCACGTTCAGTGGCTTGGACGAGAACTGGTCATTGGCTGATGCTCAGGACCCCTGGCCACCATCCCCTGCAGGTCCAAGTTGGGCCACTTCTCTCCCCTAGTCCCTTCCTGCCCCCTTTCCTCAGGGCTCTCCCCTGTTGTCTTCACTCTCTCTAAGGGGCAGGCCTCAGGAGCCGCCTCAGGATGTGGAGCGTTGCAAATAGCCGCAACAGCTGCAGCTGGAGGTGGCTGCCCGGGCAGCATGCCAGCTGCTGCCATGGCAGGAGCCAAGGCCTCCCTGGCCTCTCGCGTGCCCCTGTGAGCAGCCCACAGCGATGAGGGCCAGTGCACTGGCGCAAAGGGTAGCTTTCATTTTCTTGTCGTGCGCAGCGCTGACAGGGCAGGGGAAGAGGAGAAGGGCAAGACCGTCTTGGGGGGAGGGGGTCAGCCAGAGGCAGTAACCTCTTGCAGACACTGAGGGGAAAGGTAACGTGAGGACTTGGGAAGCCGGCTGACTGAACCATGAACACAGCCCATCCTGTGTTCAAAGTGCCCAGTCTTGTAGTAGTTGGCTCGGTCCTTGTTCTGGATCGTAAATCTCTCTAGGCAACCCCACACCCTTCGGTTCTGTCCGCAGAATCCAAGACACATCCCCAGCCCTTTCTACATTTTTTTTCGTCCCTGGATTTTCTGCCAATTACAAGAGTCCTGTTCTCAGCCGGGCGGTGGTGGCGCACGCCTTTAATCCCAGCACTCGGGAGGCAGAGACAGGCAGACCTCTGTGAGTTCGAGACCAGCCTGGTCTACAAGAGCTAGTACCAGGACAGGCTCTAAAACTACAGAGAAACCCTGTCTTGAAAAAACAAACAAACAAACAAACAAAACGAAAAAGAGAGTCCTGTTCTCAGGCCAATCTCCCGAAAATGAAAACGACAAAGACCCCAAAGTCCTTTAGGATGTTGATTTCATGTCCTTCCTGAAGATACAAAAATCCACAGGTCTTTTTCAGTAAGTGACGGATGCATGCTTTCAGTCATCAGGTGGCCTGCAATGCAGATGCTACAGAAGCGGCTGTTAAACTGTGCTCCAGAGTGGCTAATGGAGAGGGGAAGCCTACAGTTCTGTATAGATGACTTTTCAAAAGTGACAGAAAGCAGTTTTGATCCATTCATGAGGAACCTGGAGTACAGGAATGTCTGACTGTATAAGGTAGTGCAGTGGCACACCAAGAAGTCTATCTAGCATTTAGGAATCTGAGGCAGAAGGATTGCCAGAAGTTCAAGGCCACCCTGGCTACATAGTGAGGTTGAGGCCAACTTGAACTGCCTAGTGAGACCATGTCTCAGAAAAAAACCAAAAAACAAAAAACGGAAGTACAGAGCCAGGCACAGTGGCACCTGTAACCCAGTACTTGAGAAGCTGAGGCAGAGGATTGTCATAAGTTCAAGACCAACCTGAGCTACAGAATGAGTCCAGGCTGCTACCCTGAATACAGAGTGAGAACTTGTCTCAAAACAAACAGGAAGAGGGAGGAAACAGAAGAAATAAGGATATATGGAAATTTAAGGATCAGGTGTGGTGACCTACAACTGAGACGGAGGCAGGAGGATTACTAGTTAGAGGACTGTCTGGAATACAGAGAGAGTTCCAAGCCATCCAGGGCTTCACATGTGGTGGTGAGGAGGAGGCCATGGTAACTGCAGACATCAGGCCCCTGCTGGGAATGGGATCGGGCCCAGGCCCCCCACAGCTCCATGCAGGCTCTCCATGCAGGCTCTGCTGGGGTGGGGGAGTTGGCTCGAGGGGTTCTCAGAGCTGGTGTGCAGGGCCTCGTCCTCTGAAAGGCTTTAGATGTCGACTCCGGTAGCAGGCCGGTGCTTGACTCCTCAGGGAACGTGAGTTCACTGCCTGGGTCCTGCCTAGTGTGGGGAGCAGCCCTGGGCTTTCTGCCTGTGTGCCCTAGGTCCAGTCTCCCAAAGAGGAACTAACTAGCCCTTTCCTTCCTCCAGACTGGTGAAGATGCCAAAGGCTGCTCTGATAGGCAGGAGTCTTTCAATAGATACGTGAAACCACCAGCCCTAGGATGCTGGTGAGCCTGGGGAGTGTCTCTGGTCAGTTTTAGCTTCTCTCTCGGCTTTTATGAGAAGAAACAAGGAAGGACTGGCAGTCCTACACCCTGTCACAGGAGAGGACTGCATTCCTTTCCTTCCGTCTTAGAGTTGTTTTGCAACCACATACACAAAACATTTTTCATCATTTGAATGTCAATGGTTCATCTGGTGAATTGGGCATAGGGGCTCACGCTCACAGCTCACAAATCTCAGCAGTGGGGAGTCTGAGTCAGGAGAACCCGAGGACCTTGGAGTCCCTGGGCTTAAAACAAGGGGTTGGGTATCATGGTACATGCTGCAATCCCAGTAGACAGGAGAATCAATAGTTCAAAGCCATCCTCAGCCACATAGGTAACCTGGTCTACATAAGTCCCTGACTCAAGATACACAGTATATAAAACCCTAGCTGGGTTTTGTTTGTTGTTTGTTTAAGACAGGGTTTCTCCGTGTAGCCCTGGCTGTCCTGGGACTCACTCTGTAGACCAGAGTAGCCTTGAACTCAGAGATCCATCTGTCTCTGGCTCCTAAATGCTGGAATTAAAGGTTAAAGGTGTGTGCTACCATCACCCGCAAAACCCCAGCTTTTTTGTTTGTTTGTTTGTTTGTTTGTTTTGAGACAGGGTTTCTCTGTGTCATAGTCCTAGAAGTCTTGGAACTCACAGAGATTCTCCTGCCCCTGCCTCCAAGTCTGCTTTTTAGTGGACTCTATGCATATATAGATTGATTAACCAGTACTGTATTTTGAAATAAGCTTTGTAGAGGGTAGGAAGCACAATTATAGTCTTATGATTTTTCAATTAAAATTTGTTTGGTTTCCACTAAATTCAACATATTTTTATATTTACTTATTTTATATCATGTGTGATGAGTGTTTTGCCTGCATGTATGTGTGTGCCCCATAGGCTTACCTGGTGCCCTTGGAAGTTAGAAGAGGACATTAGATCCCCTGGAAGTAGAATTACAGTTGGTAACTGGATGCTGGGAATGGAACCTGGGTTCTCTGCAAGAGGAACAAATGCTCTCAAACAGCTGAGCTGTCTCTTCGGACCCTCAGTGTAATGTTAAAAACTTTGGCAAATGCATCAATTTCCTCTGAGTGGAATCTCTGCTTCCAGGGCCCTTTCTATTGCACACAAGTGTTCTGAGTTGTCCAGGAAATGAGAGAGAGAGAGAGAGAGAGATCTTAACGTTGAATTTTAACTCCTCCATTTTAATTAAAGAGAGGTAGGCAAAGTGAGGCCTACCTCTCTTCTAGGGGCCCTAGAAACTGCTTTTGTATGTTCTGAGAGGCTCTAACTTTCAGAAACAGGGAAATGTGAAATAAACCAATGCCTCCAATAGATAAGGTAATGAAGTCCAAAGACCTAAAGAAGCTGGAGTCAGAAGCCACTGTTTATGAAAAGATCACCATGCAGGTTTTGGAGTCCTCCTGCCTGGGTGTGCCTTGGCCACTTGTTATTTGGGAGTTTTTAGGCAAGTCCATAGGTACCTGTGCCTCAACATGTAAAACAGACATAGACGCCATACCAATTTCCTAAGGTTTTGATGATATAGGTGAGGGTTGAATAAAATAATCCACAGTGGTACTTGACATGTCCATGGCTCAATAAAAAGCTGCTGCCTTAATAAAAGCAGCAAATTATATAATTATTATAATTACTTAATAATAATAATTATACTCATTACCATCATATTGTTACATATATATATATATATATATATATATATATTGGTATTTCAAGACAGGGTTTCTCTGTATAGCCCTGGCCCTGGCTGTCCTGCCTCTGCCTCCCAAGTGCTGTATCTGGCTTATTCTTTCTTAGTATTTCATTTACATGTGTGTGCCTGTGTGTGTCTGTGCACAGGCATTACCTGAGGCAGCCAGAAAGGGCACTGGATCATATGGAAGTAGAGTTAAAGCAGATGTAAGCCTTCATGTGGGGGCTGGAACCAAACCAGGATCCTCTGTAAGAATAGGAAGTTTACTTAACTGCAGAGCCATCTCTGTTGGGGCATGTTACTTTAAGATGTGTTACATTCGCTTATGGTGTGGAACATTTGCCTAATGATGCAATGATGTGCTGCATTCCTTTATGCTGTATTTGTTTAACTCTGTGAAACTGTGTTATTTTGCCTGCCTAAAACACCTGATTGGTCTAATAAAGAGCTGAATGTCCAATAGCTAAGCAGGAGAGGGATAGATGGAGCTGCCAGGCAGAGAGAATAAATAAGAGAAGAAGGAATGAGAAAAGGAGGCAAAAAGATGCCAGGGCCAGCCACCCAGCCTGCAACAGATTAAGAAGGAAAGAAAGGAATATAGAATAGAGAAAGCTAAATGCCCAGAGGCAAAAGATCGGTGGAATAATTTAAGCTAAGGAAAACTGGTTAGAAACAAGCCATGCTAAGGCCAGGCATTCATAAGTAAGAATAAGTCTCCATGCATTTATTTGGGAGCTGGGTGGTGGGCCCCCAAAGAGTACAAAAACCAACTACACATCTCTGCAGCTGCTTTATTTCTTTTGAGACAGGATCTCACTGCAGCTGTCTTAGGGTTTCTTTAGTTACAATGAAACACCATGACCGAAAAGCAAGCTGGGGAGGACAGGGTTTATCTGGCTTACACCTCCACACTGTAGTCCATCATTAGAGGAAGCAGAGACAGGAGCTCAAACAGACAGGAACCTGGAGGCAGGAACTGATACAAAGGCCATGGAGGAATGCTGCTTACTGGCTTGCTCCTCATGATTTGCTCAG
>JAQHUG010000136.1:2565797-2580522 GCA_028555095.1 Dicrostonyx torquatus
ATCTCTGTGAGTTCGAGGCCAGCCTGGTCTACAAGAGCTAGTTCCAGGACAGGCTCCAAAGCTACAGAGAAACCCTGTCTTGAAAAAAACAAAACAAACAAAAAAAGATTTGAGTTAAATGGGCATAGTTCAGGTCAAATTATATGTCATCTGAGCTAATAGCATTATTATCATTTGAATAAGTCAATTTAGTTTTCATTGAGGTGGTAACATCAAAAAGATTTTTTTGGAGACAGGGTTACTCTGTGTAGTCCTACCTGTCCTGGAATTCACTCTGTAGACCAGGCTGGCCTTGAACTCACAGAGATCTGCCTGCCTCTGCCTCCTACTAGAATTAAAGGCATGCACCACCACAGCTGACTCAATATTTTAAATTTTTTTCTTACTTTTTGTGTGTGTTTGCTTGCATATATACATATGTACCACATGCATACAGTACCCAAAGAGTCCAGAAGAGGGTGTAGGCTCCCCTGGAACTGTGCAGGCAATTATGTGCCATAGTGTGGGTGCTGGGGAACGAACCCAAGATCTCTAGAAGATCAGTCAGGGTTCTTAACCCCTGAGCCATCTCTCCAGCTGCCTGAATTCTTGATTCAGCAAGAAGTTTGAGTTCTCGCAATCATGTGGTTATAGCTTCAGGTCAGCTGGGTTTCTGAGGAGCCATGTATAATTTTGTCAGTATTTAGACTCTTTGATATAATACATCACCCTGGGAATATATATTAGTTAATTCCATCCCAAGCAGTTATTAAGAAATTAGTTATTAAATTTAAATGCTGATAGTTCCACATAGGTTTGATTAATTCATCCTATAAAAATTTGATTCCTCAGATTCATACAGCTACAGCCTAAAGGAAGTCAGAATGAGTTGGGAGCCACTCGATTTTAAACATAATTTACAGTACAAATTTCTACAGGAGCACACATCACTTCATTCCACCCTATGCATTCTCTGACAAACTGGTTATTAAATCAAAACGCTGTTGTTAGAAGGGGGCCCTATGCTGCCTTGTGCCTTTGATTTCATCCTGTGGGCTGCAATGGCATGGACCCATGGTGTCCACTAACCTCCGCACAACATGGATGGATGTGGGGGCCACTTGGCACCTTGTGCCGTACAATCTGTCAGATGAAGTGCGTGTGAGGGACATCCTCAGGTGCTAGCCAACTTCCTGTTAACAGTTTCCAGCAGTGACTTAAAATGCTAGGTTAGGAAAGGTCCCTACGGCCCCTTTCATCCCAGCACTGGGGAGGCAGAGGGAGGAGGATCTCTGAGTTCAAGGCCAGTCAGGGCTATAAAGTGAGACCCTTTCTCAAAGTGAGAAAGAAAAAGAAAAGTCCCTGAGAACGTGCTCTTCCCAGTAGCTCTACATCTGGCCATGGTTTGGGATTCACAGGCCACTTGCATTATCTGTGATGTATCCACAGTGGGACTAAATTAAACTAGCCTCTAGCTACTGGGCTGCAAAAGTCAGCAAGTTAAAAAGCAGGGGATTCTGTGTATGGACTATTTTGCCTCTACAGAATAAGCTATTTATTAGGGTCTGTAACAGGGTTTTCTAGAGGAAAGGAACTTATAGACTCTCTCTGTGTGTGTGTGTGTACATATATGTATATATGGATTTATTATCAAAGACTATGGTCCTGCTAGTTTGACGATGACTATCTACCAACAGAAGTCCCAAGAATCCAGTAGTTGTTCAGTTCACAGGGCTGGATGTCTCAGCTGGTCTTCAGTGTGTGCTGAAATCCTGAAGACGAAGGTTCTAAGGCCAGAGAGAACAAATAGGCCAAGAGAGCTGCCTTCCTTCTTCCATTTCCTTTGTATAGCTGCCAGCGGAAGTTTAAAGGTGGATCTTCCCTCCTCAAAAGATCCAGATTGAAGGTCGGTCTTCCCAAATTATTTAATCAATAATTTTAAAAAATCGCTTACAGGTGTATGTAGCCTTGTAGGCTTTAGTTAATTGCAGATGTAGTCAGGTTGACAGCCAAGAATAGCTTTCACAAGGGTCTATATTCATAAAAATATAACAAAAAAAAGAGAGTAAAAAAACAAAACAAAACCCCATCCCCTAAAACCCACAAAGAAATAACATCAGTGAAAATACAAAGTACAGTCAAGGGAGCTAGTGGCCGCGCTGGGGCCAAAAGATGGAGGCTAGTCCCAGCTATGTAGGGAGCTCCAGACTAGCCCAGGTACATACAGAGAGGGGTAGAAAGAGTGGGAGAACGGAGGGAGGGAGGAGGTGTCCCCCACCACTTCCCAAAGTCCCAACAACAAACCAATGTGTGATTCCATCCCAGTTTGCCCTGGGAAACCACTGAGTTTATGGGGCTTCCTTACAGAGCAGTGGGTAGGAGCATGGGTGGGCGGGGGTAGGTGGGAGTGGGTGTGTGGCCTAAAAGCAGTCACACTAGAAAGTTTACCCCCAGAGCTGATGATGACTTCTCTGTGTGTGTGTGTGTGTGTGTGTGTGTGTGTGTGTGTGTGTGTAGTTGGAGCCCACTCCACTGTTTCTTCCTACTCTAACTCCTCCCTAAGGCCACATGCAGTTAGGGCAGAGCCTCAAATAACTGGTTGGGAGGGGTGGCCAGATGCTCCAGCGAGGGTGCCACAACCCTTTTTCCAGGACGGAAGGTCAACAGTCAACTGTTGGTTGTGATTGGCTCTTTGAGCAGGCCCAGCCAAACTCCTGAAAATGGTGGCAGTTTGGCTTGGAGGATAGCGCCTTACAATAGCAAGGGCGATGCTGAGCAGACACGGGTGCCTGCTGCCAAACCCGACCTGAGTTTAATCTCTGTACCCTACACGGTAGAAGGAGAGAAGGGACTTCAGCCAGTGATCCTCTGGCCCCCAAATGCCCAAGAGCACATACATACACACCACCCACATACTACATACATGTAACACATTTTAAAGAAAAGACTGCTGTCTAAGAAGAAAAGAAGAGGCCTGGGTGGTGGTGGCGCGTACGTTTGATCCCAGCACTCAGGAGGCAGAGGCAGACGGAGCTCTGTGAGTTTGAGGCCAGCCTGGTCTACAGAGGATAGCCAGGGTTACACAGAGAAATCTTGTCTTAAAGAAACAAAAACAAAAACACAAAAAAAGAGGAACAAAGAGTTGAGGGTGCCTCAGAGGGCAAGCACTTGAAAGGCCTGGACCCGAGTTTGATCCCAGAATCCTCATGAAAAACTGGGCCCAACTTTTCATTAAGATGGCACCAAAAGCGAAGGAGGAAGTGAAGGCTTTGAAAGCAAAAGCCTTCTGAATGCTGCTCGCAGTCATAAAAAGATCTGCACACCACCCACCTCCCAGACACACAGACGCCACGGCTCTAAAAGCAGTCTAAACACCCTCAGGAAGATGCTGGGATGCACAAGCTGGACCTGCACCTGCACTGTCACCAAGTTCTCCCGTCCACTGAGTTGCTGTGAAGAGACGAATACAACACCACGCTTTGGAGTTCTTTGTGGATGTCAAGACCAATGAGCACTGGATCAGATAGGCTGAGCAGAGGCTCGGACTGACCGAAGTCGACACCCGACCAGACCTGACAGAGAGCAGAAGGTGTGATGTTCCGTTGCTCTTACACTCTGCCTGCGGCCGACACAATTGAGGTCATCTAAATTGAGGTCTTCCAACTTTAGCTGAACCAATCAAGAAAATCCTTCATAGGTGTGCCTGGAGGGCCTGCCCCCATTGACTCCAGATTCCGTCCGACAACCAACCAACATTAAACAACACAGTGGAAACAGGTCTTGCTCACCTCGAAGTCGGAGACTTTCTTCTCTTTCAAAGGAGGAGAGTTCTGCAGGGGCAGAATCCCCATCTGAATATAAATGCGATTAATGCATTTCCAGGAAGGCCTTTACCAAGTCAAACTGTGACCCCTTCTGCATGCTCGCTCCCCAGCTCTGACAACAGCTACGCCTGCAAGACGAGACACGTTAGCATTATTTACCTCCTTGTTTTAAGGAAACAATTGTGGTTATTAAGCCTGGAAATAAGGCAATACGTGAAAATAATAAACACACACCTTTAATCCCAGCACTCGGGAGGCAGAGGTAGGTGGATCTCTGTGAGTGTGAGGCCAGCCTGGTCTATAGAGTGAGTTCCAGGGCATCCAGGGCTATTAGAGAGACCCTGTTTTACAAAGTAGATACATAAAAACAAAGACATTCACGAAGCTGGTGGAATGGCAGAGTGGTTACGTACCTGCTGTTCTTGCAGAGGACCCAGGATCAGTTCCCAGGACCCAGGTGGCTTCTCAGAGCTACCTAACTCCGGTAGGAAGCTCCAGTACCTACCTTGACATCCTCTTTGACACCTATGGGCTAACACAAGCACATGGTACATATACATAGGCTCAGTGTCACACACATGCACGTCAACCAGAAATAGGCTTTAATAAATAAAGAAGTCACTCAGTGTATGATAAGTCTTCAACCATGCTTTGAACATGGCATGTACCAAATGGTCTTATTAATTATTATAATTTTATTATGGGAATATTTGTCTTTAATGACAAATGGCACATACATACATATTTGTCAGTATGTACACATATTAGCATGTATAAACAGAGACGTGTCTAGCTTTCCTGATTGTTCAAAAGAATCTTTGCTCAGGAATAAATTCACTGCAGTTCGCTGTTATTGGGTCACCTGTTTAGACTGATGGAAAAAAAAACACGAGCTGAGGTTTGAAGTGGCTTATTTAGTCCAGCTAATTATTAAGCTCCAAGACTCGCCATTGGAATTCTACTCATAGTATCAAAGCGACTGTGGCCATGTGGGACATATTTCATCAAGTCAATGAAATGGCCAAACCTGCACTAGAGAGCTACCATCACCACAGAACAAGAAGGAACCTCAGAGTTCACCCAGACCTCGCCTTCATTTGACTAAGGAAGCAGGAGTTTGAAGAGGCTAAGGTGACAGCAACAGGACTGAGGGGACGTCGGTGGGGCATTCCAAAAGTCTGCTTTTGCCTTCTTTCTTAGGCTCTGTCCAGTCTCATTATCCACAGGGAGTGCCACCCTCTACAAAGCCCCACCTCTTCCTGATCAGTGTGACCGATGGGTGTGTGGATTCTGTCTCTCTCATAGGCTGGCCTTGTAAAACCCTCAGGCGCCACATGTGTGCCTGATGCCCATGGAGGCCCAAAGAGGGTGTTGGATCCCCTGGAACTGGACAGTATGAGCTGCCATTTGGGTGCTGGGAATCAAAGCTGGGCCGTCTGTGAGATCATCAGTGTTCTCAACTGCTGGCCTGTCTCTCTAGCCCTGATTTCTTTTGAACTAAGTTCTCTGCCTGATGTTAGAATTTCAATCAAAACTAGTGACTAAATTTGCCCTAGTGGTGGGAAGTACAGATGGGATGGATAATGACTTGAAAGATGAATCCTTACACAGCCGCCTTGGCAAGACTACTGTATGTGCGTGTGTGTGTCGGGGGGGGGACATTCCTGCACACGTGTGTACTCAGTACCCTCAAGGAGCCATACAAAGACATAAAATATGTCTGGTTCATTCATTTGGAAATGGACGAAAGACAGAATCAGGGAGCACTCAGAAGGCTGTAATCATTTCAGGAGAGCTCAGTTGTCTTTAGAGAGGACAGCCTGCATCAGCAGACACGTTTTTGCCATTCAAACCCCAAAGTCTCCTTATGAAATGCTGACAATAAGCTCACTACATGCCCACTGTGTTTTCTTTTCTGGAGATGGCAGAAAAGAGCAGGCCGCGCCCTGCAGATCTAAAAAGGACACAAATTCCTCCCTTAAACATCTTTCATGGAGTCCCTCCTCCTCTGGTTTTGAATTATAGAGACAGATACTTCCATTTGAGCCAAGAAGGCCGTGTGCCTGTGTCTCTGACGAAGCAACTGCATTTCACAATTGGATTTTTGTTTATTTTTTTTTTCAAAACCTGATTTTTCCTGAGGCATTTAGAAAATGTTGTGTTGTAACTTTGCACCGTCAGTTTTTCCTGGTCCCCAAGGCACCGTCATGAGTTGGTGAGAGGAAAGATACTGTCTACAAGGCAAAGTGAAGGCCAAGGGACATGAGAGGAGCCACATGGTGACTCAGATTACCTGCTGGGGCAGTTTCTTAATCAGTTGGAAGGTTAGCCATTTAAACAGCAGGACACATTTGTTCCTTTAGAAGTTTTAAGCTGTTTCTAATGGTCAGCTTCAGGGTTGGGCTATAGCTCAGTGACAGAGGGCTCACCTAACATGCAGGAGGCTCTCTGTACAATCCTCAGGACTGAAAAGATAAAGCCAGCCTGGACAGGGTTACAACTCAGTTGACAGAGTGCTGTCTAGCACATGGGAAGCCCTGGATTCCATCCTCCATGTCACATTAAAGGGGAGTGCTGTCTCATCCCAATACTGGGGAGATACGTGCAGGAGGATCAGGAGCTGGACGCCATCTTGGGCTATAAAGTGAATTCAGTGCCAACCTGGGATACATGAGACTTTGTCAATCGATCAATCAATCAATCAGTCAGTCAGCATTAAAGAGGGTATCACCTAGTTTTCATTCACTATTCTGAGCCAATGAAATTAAAATACAAATAAATCTGAGAATTCAGACATGGTAGCATAAACCTGACACCTGAGGAACTACTTAGGAGGTAGAGGGATGAAGGTGCCAAATTCAAGGTCAACCTGAGATTCATAGTAAGTTACAGGCCAGCTTGTCTCAACAATCAACACTAAACGAAGTGTCTATGAATGTGTGTAGAAATTTGTCTTCACAATAAATCTAGAGACAGTCATTCTCAAACCAAAGAAGCCTACTTGGAAGCTGCCTCAAGCTTGTGAAGTTACTGTAATGAAGTAGGTCTGTGTCCTCATGACAACCGTGTTCCTGCCCCAACAGTGTCCCCAGGAGAAAAGTGTCCGAGGGCAGCAACACTGAGTGCCAACCCGCTTGATCTTTTCACAGTTCTTCTCAGGCATGACTTTCCACATCTCACTTACAGCCTTGTCTGGGTGTTCATTGCAGAAAAGCATGGAGGGATGCCAGACGCTGCTGGAACCTCATCTGTTCACCTGCAGTGCTGGCTAGAACGTGGCCAGTCTATGCTGCCCATCAACTCGTATATCTCTGATGCTCTGCTGTGTGGAAAGTCACAGGTTCTGAGTGAATGAAAGTATCTTAGATGGCGGCTGGAGTCTCAGGCCCTTGTACTGGCATTTGGGCATTAACCTTGGCATGTTGAACAATCTTGGATCCTTTATCTTTTCCTATCACCCTCTGTTTGTTGTGTGTGTGCATGCGCATGTATACACACACATACCTGTGCAGGTCAGGACAACTTTCAGGAGTCAACAAGTCATCAGGATTGATCTCGAATGCCTTTCCTTCAGCCTGTGTTTTGTAGGCAGCATTAGCACATGCAGTCGTGTGTAAGCCTCTCCAGCCACATCCTACAGCAGATTTGTCTCCCAGACACTGATCTGGCAGCTAAACTGTGAGGTTGGTCATACAGTATGGGATGAGAACACGACTCCCAGGAAAGCATCACCAGTAAGAAAATCCCTAGAGTTCTTGACAATGTGGTGATTTATTGTTACTCACTGTGATGTGTGGGCTTTCTCTAAACTGATGTTCAGGGAAATGTTTCATTCCCATTGAGTATAGGAAGAGAACTTGAGGAGAGCCGGGGAGTGCACAGTGGTTAGTGCTTGTCTAATGTGTATCAGGCACTGGATTCTATAATTCCCACCACTATGCCAACAAAACGGGTAGGAAAAAAGAGAGAGGGGTAAGTTGTTGTTGAGACAGGGTCTCACTGTATAGACCAGGATGCTGTCAAATTCATAGAGATCTACTTGCCTCTGCCTCATGAGTGCTGAGATTAAAGCACCGTTACACCAAGCTTTTATTTATTTTTTTTCTCCCTTTTAGTTCTTGATGAGTTGTGAGGTCCCTCTCTCTACACTCCAGGGTGGCCTCAGACTGGTTCCTCCTACCTCAGCGTTCCGAGTACTGGAATGACAGGTGTGTGCCACCATACCAGGCTCACCTCATCTTCAGCCTAGAATGAAGACATTTGCATTCTAGGTATTTTGATCTTAAATGTAGGTTTACTGAAGGGAATGTATCCATGAATTTTAAAGTGAATGTTCCTCATATTTTTGTTAAGCAATGACTGATTTGTAGAAACCCAAGTTCCTCCATTTTGTTATCCTTACTCCCCTCAACTCATAAGAAAAATAAATTTAAAAAAGCAAGAGAAAAAACTACATCAATGTTGTGGAATATTACTTTAACTAGGCAAAGATGTGTTACATTTGTTTATACTGCATTTGTTTAACAATGTAAAGATGTGTTGCTTTGCCTGCCTAAGGCACCTGATTGGTCTAATAAAAAGCTAAATGGCCAATAGCTGGGCAGTAGAGGGATAGGTGGGGCTACTGGCAGAGAGAATAGGCAGGAGGAGGAATCTAGGCTAATGGGAAGAAAGAGAGAGGAGAATGAGAAAGAAAGAGGAGGAGATGCCCAGGGCTGTCCAGCCAGACACAGAGTAGGACATACAGAATGAAAGAAAGGTAATAAATCCCAAGGCAAGAGTTAGTGAGATGCAGGGTGGTAGTGGTACATGCCTTTAATCTCAGCACTCGGGAGACAGAGGCAGGCAGATCTCTGTGAGTTCGAGGCCAGCCTGGTCTACAGAGTGAGTTCCAGGACAGGCTCCAAAGCTACAGAGAACCCCTGTCTCAAAAAACAAACAAACAAAAAGAGTTAGTGGGACAAGCATAAGATAAGGCCAAGCATTCATAGCTGATAATAGGTCTCCATGTCATGATTTGGGAGCTGGTTTGTGGCTCAAGAGCCTGCCATCCAGCAAGGAATAGAGAATGTGAATTTTCTGAATTTTTATTCTATTAAGTTAGCTAGATTTTTGAAGGAGATTTTTATTTTTTGTTTTTGTTTTTCAAAAAAGATTTCTCTGTGTAACCCTGGCAATCCTGGAACTTACTCTGTAAACCAGGCTGGCTTCCAACTCAGCGATCCATCTGCCTCTGCCTCCCAAATACTGGGATTAAAAGCATGCCACCACTGCCCAGCAAAAAAAAGATATTTAAATTTTATGGTGTGTATGTGTTTTGCCTATATGTATGTCTGTGCACTGTGTGTATAGTGGCTGCAGAGGCTAGAAGAGGGTGTCAGCTCCCCTGATATTGAAGTTAAGATATTGCTGTGAGCTGCTGTGGGTGCTAGGAATCAAATCCAAGTCCCCTTCTTAGTCATCTGTAATTCCTGCCCCAGGGATCTGACACCCTCTTCTTGTCTCTATGGGCACTGCATGCACACACAGGCCATGAAGGTAGTTTTACACCCATGCACATAAAACAAAACAATAATAATAATAAAAAAGTTAGACATGGGCAGGGTGGTCCACACTTTTAATCCCAGCCCTCAGGAGGCAGAGGCAGGTGGATCAAGTGAGTTGGAGGTCAGCCTGGTCTATACAGTGAGTTCCAGGTCAGATGTAGTGAAGCCCTGTTTCACGACAAACCAAGTGGGGGTGCTGGAGAGATGGCTCAGTGGTTAAGAGCCCTTATGTTGACACATTGAACTGTATAGATCTTGCCTGCAGTCTGGAAGAGAGGGCAGCCTTTAGTGGCCAGGTAGTGTCCTACTTCAAAGACACCAAGGCCAGCTTTCCTCGAGAGTGATCCTGATTTGGAAATGCCATGGGAGGCAGACGTAGGTGGATCTCAAAACAAAATGAACCAACAAAGACATCAGACAAGCTGCAAAATGAGTCGATACCCTGGAGCTCCCACACATTGTCTCTTAGAGAGAACACAGGATCCCAGGACATTGATGCTATGCACACGGTTGTGACATGACTTAGTGGGGGCTCCCAGCTTTCTCTCTGAGAGCTCATCTACATGAAGGTTAGTATGAATGATTTAACGAAACAGGCATAGCTTTTCAGTTGTGGATCAGATGTGGCCAGAAGGGCCCCCCTTTTTTTAAAAAAAAAATTCAATTGGGCCTATTAATTTTCCATATCATTGCAGGGCCTTATTCTGAAGTGATCTTCGGGCCAATTTTAAGTATGTGATTCTCTGGTCTTTGAGTTAATTTTGAAGAACAAAATAATTATAATAGTAATAGTAATAATAATAGCATTTGAGGATGTCATAAGTTGGACTTGCCGCATTTAAGGGTCAAAACTGTTTTAGAGCTGAAAGGATCCCTCGCATTCTAAGACTTTCACATGTACACAGATGTGCGTCTTACTACCACGCAACACAATAAACATCCTAAGAAGTTTGCCAGTCTCCGGGCTTTGCCTCCTGGTCTGATTTTATCACACTGCTTTTTGCAGAACGACTATAGGCTAGCTGAAATTTGTTACTACTATTTCCATTATCGATACTCCACTCTGAGGATTGGCATCGCGTTAGAGGATGTTGACTTAAGTAATTTCCAGCAGGGCTAAAGATAACCTTTCCCTCTCAGGCTCTCTCTCTCCCTCTCCCTCCCTCTCTCTCTCTCTCTCTCTCTCTCTCTCTCTCTCTCTGTATGTCTCTCTCTCTGTCTCTGTCTCTGTCTCTCTCTCTGTCTCTCTCTCTCTCTGCAACGTCATCGAGCGAGGCAAGATTATTAACCCACCACAACCGAAACAGATCAAAGTCAGTGTAGAGTCCAGCTTTCACCCGTGGAGCGTGCCTTGCAGCATGGCGGGGTCCGCGGCTCAGCTCAGGGAAGAAGCCTGCAGGACTAGGGAACCACGGAAGCCTGCAGGACACAGCTTCTGCCTCGAAATTGTAGTTCTCCAGCGTAAAACCCCCCAAGAGTACCACAGGAGGCTGCGGGGTCCGCTCAAGGGAAGCCCTGCTCCCCAGGAGCCCACGGAGCCTCCCAGGAGCCCGTGATGGGTGATCGATGGACAGATTGACCCGACGGACAGCAAAGCCCAGGCTCCGAGATCAAGGATTCCGTAGCTGCTCCGCTTCTCCTCCCCACCCCCTTCCACTTCCCATTCTAACTACCTGAGGCTTCTTTCCCCTTCCCGGTACAGGCTCCTTGCACATTTTCTCCCTTTTCTCCCCTTCCTCTACCCTCACCCTACTTTATCTTCTTTTCCCCTCTCCTCCATCTTTCCTTTGCCTCTTCCACACCCCTTCCCCCTCCTCTCCTCCTCTTCGTCTCTTCTCCTCCCCCTCCCTCCTGTCCCTTCCCCTCTTCCTCTCTTCTGGCTGCACCTGGGTTTCGCTCACACACATGTGGGGCAGCATGTGGTTCCTAGAGTCTCGGTCAGGAATTCCTAAGAGCAAGTTTAGGCTTGCAGCTCCACTTTGCGTCCGCGGCCTGCAGACAGCTCCACTCCTGTGTCCGCGGTGTTGTGCTTTTGGGGATGTGGCACCGGTAGCCACACGTATTTTAGGGGACCGAGGAATAGGCAGAGGAGAGCAGGCAGCGAATGAGGCAGGAAAGCTGCCTCCACAGCCGAATCTGGTGTTTCTGTAGCTGTGTGTGTGTGTGTGTGTGTGTGTGTGTGTGTGTGTGTGCGCGGGGGGGGCAGGGGGGGAAAGGTGGGTGTAATGATCAGGTGGCCTCAATAAAAGTATAGATGAAACCACGCAGAGAAGAAAGTGGGTGGGATTCTACTCTCAAAATTGATGGCGGCTTTTTGGTCTTCCAGGGATCCACCTTCCCAAGTCGGGAGCTTGGGGCCGGGCTGTGATGAGGGCGTGTGCACAGCGCCCGGTTTCCCTTGGGCCAGCTAGCTGGGTCTCACAAGCCGGCAGGCAGGAAATCTAGCTGATGCGCTAGGCACCGTGCTAACCGCCTCTCCGACTTCATTGGCACTGATCCTTATAACGATGTATGTGTCTCCTTTAGACAGATTGAGGTGTGGGTAGGCTAAAGGGGCTTGGCCATGACCAGGGCACACAGCTCTTCCTGTGTCTCCCTGGGTCTCAAAACTGACTCCAACATTCCTGATTTGACTTAAAGAGTCCGGGAGTCTTTGGGCAACCTGGTTGCTGAGCAACACCTGGTTAGCGCAGGCCGAGAGCTGGGGGTTTCACAATGGGCCCTCTCAGCTCAGCTGCCTCTTCAACCCCCAGGGTGTTACTGCAGCCAAGTCTGTGTGTGATAGGGCTGCATAATTCGTCTCCCTGCGGTTTCTTAGGGAATTTCCCTAGGCCCTAGACTAGTAACCCTGTACAGAAGGACTGCACCATCCAACAAGATTTAAAAGTCACCCCGACTCCCATATTCAGCAAAGACTATGCAAGGATGAGAGGCTGATCCGGCCAAAGTTTAAAGGCTTACTGGAGATGCACTCAGTCATTTCTGATGAACTCTAGAAGGATGTCTTGGGACAAACAGATTTCTGCCCTGAGGACACACCTTTCAAGATGTTTGCTATGGAGATGAAAGAAATGGAGGCTTGGGAAGGGATGATGGGACAGTTATGATCCAACATGACTACCTGCCCTTTTCTCTTTCTCCCCAGCAAGCAGTAAACACCCCATCATGATGGTTGGAGAACCCTCCAAGGTTTTTCTGCTTCCGTGGTCTGGTATGTTCAGAAGTCTTCAGAACACACCCTGAAGCCCCCTTTCATGCCCACCCCCAGATGAGCTGATTTAACCAGTCCAATCTGCTAACGGCTTAAGTGAGAAGGCTGGGCTCACATCTGGTGCCCACACATGTCCCAGCAGAGCGCGGAAGGAATTGTTCAGGAAGTGATACCCTAGAGTAACACCTCAGGCTGCTGTTTGGTGGCTTACTGATTTATTGTTTTGGAGATAGTCTCTCTGTAGTTTTGCTGAGCCTGGAACTTTCTATGTAATCCGGGCTGGCCTCAAACTTGTGATCCTCCTTCCTCTCACTCCTGAGCGTTAGGAATAGAGGTTGAGCCACCATGCCAAGCCATTCCAGGAAGGCTGGGAAGTTCCCTTGGCCAATAGCTCCACTCCATTTTGTTAGGTTAAGAAGTGAAAGAGGAAGCCAGGCTGTGGTGGCACACGCCTTTAATCCCAGCACTCGGGAGGCAGAGGCAGGTGAATCTCTGTGAGTTCGAGGCCAGCCTGGTTTACAAGAGCTAGTTCCAGGACAGGCTCTAAAGTTACAGAGAAACCTTGTCTCGAAAAAAAAAAAAAAGAACTGAGAGAGGGGTTTTGCCATACCTTGATGCACAAGCCCTGGAAGGGAGAAAGGGAAGCGGGAGGCCTGTCTGTGACTTCCAGTCCCTCAGAACTGGAGTCACAGATAGTTGTAAGCCCCACTGAACTGAACCTGGGTTCTCTGCAAGTGGTCTTAACTGCTTTATAACTGGATTACTCAGTCCTAAAGTTATGGTGGCTTCTCATTAGGCCCAATCCCAGCCCGGGCACATGGATGTCAGCTTTTAGTGGTTGAGTTTGAGGAACAGTGCCATAGCAGGCCTAGAGTTCTAGAGGATGGTCAGAGACTCCCTTTTTGCTGGGCATCCTGCGCGGGGGGGCGGGGGGATGGATCAAATGAGGCAAAGTTTAGTGTATGTCTTAGGGTTTCTGTTGTTGCAAAGAGACACCATGAGCATGACAACTCTTATAAAGGAACACATTTAATTGGGGTGGTGGCTTACAGTTTCAGAGTGTCAGTCCATTATCATCATGGCAGGGAGCGTGGCGGTGTGCAGGCAGACAGGGTGCCAGAGAAGGAGCCGAGAGTTCTACACCTTGTGCAGGTAACAGGAAGCTGACTGAGACTCACCCCCACAGTGAGACACTTCCTCCAACAAGAACACACCTACAAGCATACCATACCAACAAGGCCACACCTTCGCATAGTGCCACTCCCTTTGCGGGCCATTTTCTTTCCAACCACCACAGTGCCACGTGTGGATTAATTCCTTCTGTAACTGCGGAGGCTCAGGGCCACTTTCCCTCTGGCTTGCTGCTCTCTGCACTGGGGACTACCCTGTGTACCCCACTGATTTCCTTCAGTCTGTTTGTCACTATAGGGCCCTGTGCCCCACACCTTGCCTGGCTGCTGTGTGTCTCTCCGGATGCTGTTCTTAGCGTCATTCCCAGGGTGCTCAGAGGCGGAAAGGCTCTGCAAACACCACAGGCCATGTTGTTATTTGCCCTGTGAACTCAAGACCGTGTAGTGACAATGTTTTGAGCCCTGTCTGCAGTTGGGACGGGGAGCTACAGGTTTGCAGTGGCAGAGCGCTATGGGAGCTCCTTTGTGTTTTTGGTGGCTCTTCCATCATCCCGGGGAGCACGAACCACTTATTTCCCTATGCAAGGGCTGCCACTGGCCCCAGTGGAAATGATGAACGATGAATAATAAAATCGAGATGAAGTTCTACGTAAATCTTTATGGCTCACAGAGGCTGTAGAGCAATGAAGATGAAAGGGATATGAAAGATGATAGTATTTTATCTCTTCATTTTGCGGCTGTGAAAACTGAGGCCCAGGAAGGGGCCTTGTAAAACCTCCCATCTCTCGGCTGCCTGGGTGGAGAGGAACACCCTTCTCCATGGACAGAGTCCACTACACGCACCATCATCCCACCTCTGAAAACAGCTAAGGAGAAAACCCCGGCCTCCAAGCCTCTTCATCTCCCACTATGCTTACGGTGTCTAGCTGTTCACATTGGCCCTCTTAAAAGTTAGTGGCTCGCCGGGCGGTGGTGGCGCACGCCTTTAATCCCAGCACTCGGGAGGCAGAGGCAGGCGGATCTTTGTGAGTTCGA
>JAQHUG010000136.1:2628711-2643389 GCA_028555095.1 Dicrostonyx torquatus
GTGCATGCGTGCCACTACCTCCCAGTCCAGTACTTTTTCTTTACCCACTGATGCCCTAAAGTCGTCCTGTAAACCAGGCACTATGGTCACTCCATGTGACAGAGGAGAACAGAATCCCAGAAAGGAAACTTGCCCCAAGTCACACATCTGCTAAGTGACACATCTGGGACAACACTCTTGTCATAATGAGAGACTGCCTCCTGAGATTCAGTCTAGAGGTGGCATGTAGGCAGGAAGTACTCCATGCATATCAGAGCATAAAGCATATGTTGCCCAGACCGGAAGCATGGCATCAGCTGGGCTAGCTGCCCAGAGTCACAGGTGACCCTTTAAGGCCTGACAGTACAGTTGTGTCTGTGCTCTGTGGCTTCCACTGGGAATTCAGTGCAGGTCCCCATGGATGTCAGAATCTGGATGCATCTGTACCTTTTCCGTAAGTCTATGTAGTGTTTGCACAGAACCTACACATACCTCCTACGTACTTCAACCATCTCTAGGTACTTTGAGGCCTATGCCAAATAAAACAACAAAAAACTCCCAATAAACAAAAGAGCAGTTCAGAGGTAGTCACTGAAGACAGGTAGAGACTGGGAGAGGAGCATCTCGCCCTGGGAGAGAAGAGATGGGATCACAGAAGACTGGGGACATCAGCATTCAGGACAGAAGGAAGCAGACTCATAGGCTGACAGGTGACAGGACGACCAGAGACAGAGAGATGATGGGGCATAAGATCTCAGGCCAGGTGAGGCAGAGGGAGGTGTTGGGAGGTCAGGCCAGGTTCGGCTGTCTACAGGAGCTTGGTCTGCACTGGCCACTCAGCAGTGATGGTGCCCTGTGATGTCTCTGTGCTGCATCAAGTCCAGAAGAGAGAGGCTGAAGGCTCCAGCTGTGCTGATGTCGTGGGAAGCCACATGCATGTCTCTGTACCTCTGTTGTTGTAACAGAACACCTGAAACTGGGCAGTTTATGAAAAACTTGATTCTCCACTCTTCCAGACGCTAAAGAGGCTGAGGTGGAGGCCATCCTGCTGCATCAGCCCGTGTGGAAGACAGAAAGACAAGGAAGCATGGGAGAGGAAGTAAGCCCACCCTTGGGCTAGTTAACCCCCAACAGCTATCTATGCTGAGGCAGGCAGGGTCCTAGAGCCCTAACCGCCTCTCGGTAGAGCCCCATCTGCTGCCCCAGGGATCAAGTTTTCAATACACGAGCTTTGAGAGACACATGCTAATGATCACATCAGATAAATAAAGCAGGCAGGACACGATGCTTGATTGGTTACACTGAGGGGGCTGAGAAAAAGAACTGAGAATGCAGCCAGTCCACAGGTTCCTAGCTCAAGTAGACAGGCAGATGCTGATGTAACTCACTGGGTTCAAAATTATGGGGCGGAGGGTAAAGGTGGATCCGAGGAAGGAATCCCAGTGTCCTGTAGCACAGTAGGATGGGTAATCAGAGTTTCTATTTCACCGTAGCTGAGACAGTACTAAGGATTTGCAGCACAAAGTGATGAATGACTGAGATGATGGGTATGCTAATTAGCCCAACCCAATCATTTACATACCCTAGATACTTAGTAATATATCACACTGTATTCCACAGCATGTACTAGCACTGTAAGTTGAAAATTAAATAAAAAACAATAAGAGCTAGATGTAGCAACTCAGGCCTGTAATCCAGCACTTGGGTGTCGAGGCAAGAGGAATGTTGTGAGTTCAAGGTCATCCTGGTTGATAGTGAGCTTCAGGCTACCTTGGACTACAGACTGAGACCCTGTCTTAATAACACTAATGAACGAATGAATGAATGAATGAATGAATGAATGGGGGGGGGCTAGGATGATGCAGGAGACAGCAAAGTTTGAGGTTCCTGCTGGGTATTTAGGTAGGAGGTCCAGAAGACCCTGGGCACTATATCAGCAGTGCAGGAGGGGAGGCTCTACTGCAGGATGAGTGGCGGGGAGGCAGCCTGGTGGTCTGTGGTACTGGTTTTGGCTCAAGCACCTTCCAGTATCTGATTCCAGTGAGAAGAGGTGGCTTTTCAGATTGTAGCCTCCTTCCTCAAGGCCTGGGACAGCGCTCCAATGCAGTTGTGTTACAGAGTCCCGGAAAAGGGTGGGCTTGGCAAGAGCGGGAGGCACAGACTTCTATCAGCCACAGGCTTGCTCTGTAAACCCTGGTCAGAGTCATGAAGACCTTGTTCATCAGGGTCCAGGCAATCCTTCTGTCAAGGCTTCTCCAGCGTGCAGGCCAGCTTCCTCCCAGGGTCTCTGGGATGGTCATGAGCACAGACTTGGCTCAAGCCTGGGAGTTATTTCTGAGAGTCAGAAGCGGGGGTGGGGGTGGGTTAATTTGGAAAAGCTAAAATGAGCCTTTCAGTTCTCACTTGGTGGGGAACCTCTGCTGGGGGAGGCAAGGCCTGGGGCCCTCCCTTAACGTGTGCCATTTTCATCAGGAGTTCAAAGTGCTTTCCGCCAGTCTGATGCCACTGCCTGTCCCTCGTGGCATCTCTACATTTTCATCCCCTTTATCCTTTATTGAGGTTAAACAAGTCTGTAGTCATCCTCAGTCACGGGACAGCACTCAAAGCTGTGGGGCCCTTTGGAAGATGAAATATTGGAGCATTTATTTTCTTTTACATGATCTAAGAGCAATTTTATGAGGAGAAAGTAGACTCCAGAATATGTGGATACAATTTAAAAATCACCGCCAACTGTCCGTGAAAGAAAAATTGAGCTGTCACACCAGGCCACATGGATTCTTTCTGTGTTTCTGCTAATCTTCGTGAGCCGCCCTCACGTGTGTCATAGCGTATCTGTGTTTGCTCGCAGACAGCAGGCACAAGTGCCAAAACGCTAAGGACATTTTCAATGGGATGTTCTGAAGTTGGGACCATTTTCAGGCAGTAATGTGACATCACCACCCGGAGAGCGGCTCACTACCCTGAGCTGGTGTGCTGTTTTTTTTTTTTTTGTTTTTTTTTTTTGTCAACTTGACACAAACTAGAGCTACCAGGAAGAGGGAACATTCATTGAGGAAATGCCTCCAACAAACTGTCCCATAGGCAAGTCTGTGGGGGCATTTTCTTGATTAATGACTGATGTGGGAGGGCCCACTGTGGACAGTGCCACCCCAGGCAGGACCCTGGACACTGTAAGACAACAGACTGAGCAAACCAACAGGAGCAAGCTGGGGAGCAGGGTTCCTCCATGGCCTCTGCATCAGCCCCTGCCCCCAGGCTCCTGCCTTGGTTTCCCTTAGTGATGGACTACAAGCTGTAAACTGAAATAAACCCTCTCCTCCCCGAGTTGCTTTTGGTTGTGGTGTTCATCGCAGCAGCAGAGAGATCAGATCAGAATGGGGGCAGTAGCCACCACAATTTCGTCTGACCTCTGTGGCCGCCACTGTTGGCCCCGCCACAACCCAAGTCCAGAGTGTAAAATCCTATGACAGAAAGGTAGGGACAGAATTTGAGAACTAGCGTCTTAAGGATTACATTGCTTTACGCTTTTAACTGTGAGGAAGTGGCTATGCTCATATTAGCCAAGTGTCCTTTAGGATGGGCTGTGAGAAGTGTGTCCTTAGGTGACGTGGTCCTAAACACCAGAGAACGGGTTTGCGCAACTGGTGGTGCACAGTCTACTGGCTCTGCGTTACCTCTACAGTGCTCACTGAATTGATGACAACCAGTTTTTCTTTTTTTTTTCCATGACAGGGTTTCTCTGTATCTTTGGAGTCAGCCCTAGCATTCTCTCTGTAGACTAGGCTGACCTTGAGCTCTCATAAATTCCCCTGCCTCTGCCTTCCGAGTGCTGGGATTAAAGGTGTGTGCCTCCACCACCTGGCTTGACAATCAGTATTTTTAACAGAAGAGTAAGTATTTTCTGTATGGAGACAGAAAAGTTCCAGTGAGAACACAAGCACTGTGACGGGCAGGGCATTTTCAGGTCAATTAAAATTCTTGGGACCTGGCGCCTGAGGTGTGCATGTAGCTCGGGGCATTTGGTCCTTGGCTCCTACTGTCCTTTCAACTCACACATCCAAAAGCAATCCTTCTAGGGCCAGTTCATAGGTCACTTACCATTTCCTAGCTGTGTGACCCTGGAAACACACTTGACCCCTCTGATCCTCAATAACAACCTATGTAAAGTGGAACAAACAATAATGTCTATTTCACGGATAAATCTGAGATCCAAGGTTTCAGGAACCTATGTGGGAAGCTATCCACATAGCTTGATTGATCTAGACTACAAAATGTCCCAAGGCTCAGACTCTTTAAACACCTCTGTAAAAGGAATGACGTGGGAGAGATCGCATAGGATAAGGGGGACAGGGAGCTCGAATAACTGCAGGATGTGTACAGTCACTAGAAGGCTTAAAAATGTAAAAGAGTCATAGGCCGGACGGTGGTGGCACACGCCTTTAATCCCAGCACTCGGGAGGCAGAGGCAGGTGGATCTTTGTGAGTTTGAGACCAGCCTGGTCTACAAGAGCTAGTTCCAGCTCAGGCTCCAAAGCCACAGAGAAACCCTGTCTCGAAAAAAACCAAAAAAAAAAAAAAAAAAAAAAAGTCAGGTTCCACATAAGAAATAGGTAGAGCAGAAAAGCAGAAAAAGAGTCACAATATAGTATGCCGTGAGCAGGCGAGGGGGTGGGAGTTGCAACCGGCAATGGAGAGGAGATGGGTGGGTGGGTGAATTCCGGTCAAGTTCTGGAAGGAAGAAAGGAAGGAAGGAAGGAAAGGTGAAGAAGCAGCGAGTGTGTGCTAAAGGGAGGGAAAGAGCAATGTGTGCAGGATCCAGCTGTGGGGCTGAGCCAGCACAGCCATGTTCATTAGAAAGCCATGTAATCCTGTTACCACACAACCTGAACCCTTCCTCCAGCCCTCCTGGCTCTGTTGCTAAGGACGTGGATTGCCGAGTGGCAGCCACTCCCAGGGTGTCTATGAATGAAAGCTTGCTCCCAGCTCCTTCTAGCTTCTTCCTGGTCATGGATGCTGAGCTGGGAACAGGAAATGCGTTTTCTTCTTCTTCTTGTGTTTTCTGCAGTTTGCCTATTAAAAAAGAAATCAAACAAACCTCAAAAGTATGCTGACGCTCAGGGAGATTCTAGACACATGCCCAGGCCAGTTATTCATGAAGACCAGACAAGAAAGTCTGAGCTGCTCCTGCGGACTCTGCCTCGAGACTCTGGCTCCTGTGAAGCACTTCAAAGGGGTGGAGAAGCTTTGACTGGAACCCTGGCAAACTGTTGACCGAGCAACGGTCTTTCTTCTGGAGAGGGTCTGGGAGAGCGGGCGAGCAGAGGGGACCGGGCTGCCCACAAATCGCCCTCCCTCCAGCCTCCTGGGCTGCCCATGGGTCAGTGGGTGCTAGATAAATCGAAGCCATTCAAATTGGGAGGGCGCTGGAAACAGTCACAGAGGCGGACTCTCAAACCTGCTCTTCCACGACATCTCCAAACCCCGAAAAAGCTGCTCTCTAGGGCTTTCCCCTCCTGGGTAAAGCTGTTAAATATTCACCAGGCGCCACTGTGTGCAAACAAGATCCAAGAGGAAGCAGCTCTATTTTGCAAGGCACAACACAGAGATCAGGTAAAGCAGCGCAGATAGATCCACAGATAAGGTTGTCTTTTGTTTTGTTTTTTTGAAACAGGGTTTCTCTGTGTAGAACTGGCTATCCTGGAACCTGCTCTAGAGACCAGGCTAGCCTCCAATTCCACTTGCCTCTGCCTTGGAGTGCTGGGATTAGAGGTGTGGACCACCTCCTCCCAGTCAGATAAGATTGTCTTAAATGGCCTTTCCCTGATGGAAGTTTCTAGAAGGGCTGATCATCATCATCATCATCATCATGGGGAGTGAGTGACCCACGCATCCCGGGAAAGTGACACGATGGGCCTTTATCATTTATTTTATTTCATTTTTTACCTCTAGGTGAGGTCTCTAGTTGCAAAGCTTCTATGTATCATGTGCCTCATGGTTCTGATGGGTCCACAAAGTGAATTTTCTGATATAAAAATTCAGAGCTTTTTTTCCCCCTTCAAACTAGTGGCCTCAGACCGTTGTATTGATAGTTGAAGGTCAGGTGAAGGTCCCAGAAGACTGAGGCTCAGCGTGGTGACTGCATTAGTTACTTGTGATCAGAACTGCTGACAGAAGGTTTGGGGCTGGGGTGGGAAGGTTTAGTTTGGCTTGAGTGTCAGAGCAATTTTGGTCTGTTATGTTGGGGAAGGCAACACGGAACAGTTCTGTTCCTGGTGGTGGGAGTGTGTGGTGGCTGCTTGTTTCCCACACAGTGGCAAGTAGGAAATAGAGAATGCAGGTTGGAGCCTCCTGTAACTTTTCTTCTCCTCCTCTTCCTCCTCCTCCACCCCCTTCTTCATTTTGGTTTTCCTAGACAAGGTTTCTCTATACAACAGTACTGGCTGTCCTGGAACTTGCTCTGTAGACCAGTCTGGCCTCAAACTCACAGAGATCCCCCTGCCTCTGCCTCCTGAGTGCTGGGATTAAAGGCGTGTGCCACCACCATCCGGCTCAACCATATTTTCAAAGACCTGTCTCTGGGCATGCGCCAGCCAGGCCCCCTTTTATAAAGGTCTTGAAATAAACGAGACCAAATGCTAAAAACATGAACCTGTAGAGGACAGTCTCGATTTAAATCCTAACAATGATTTTTAATATTTTTATTACATGTACGAGCATTTTGCCTCCATGTATATATATGCACCACAGGACTGTGGTGCCCAAAGAGGCCAGAAGGGGGCATCAGATTCCCTAGAACTAGAATTACAGATGGTTGCAAGCCACAGTGTGGGTGCTGGGAACTGAACCCTGGTTCTCTGCAATAACAGTACCCACCCTTAATTGCTGAGCCATCCCTCTAGCTTCCCTAACAGTGACTCTTTTTTTATTTTAAAGCAGAATTCTAGCCCTTCTTTCGCAACTTTCTGTTTCCTTCTGAAACCCGCCTGCACAGAGACATGCTTCTGAGGGTGCTGAGTGCTGGGTTGCATTTGATAAGAAGGTTCTCTTTTTGGACCTATTCTCCATAAACTGCAAGCCTTGAGGTTCACTCAACCAGCTGAACTGCCTTTCCATGCAAAAGGCTCTGGCCTGGCTTCCCAAAGCCTGCAGTCTCTAGATCTGGCAGGTGGGACCCATTTTGCTAATTCCGGAGACGCAGTGTGGTGCGCAAGAAAAAGGGCCAACTCTGAAATGTGGAGCTCTTTGAGTGTGTAAGTGTGCTACAAGTGGAAAGTCCTCTGCCTGGTGACACGGGAACAGAGCACGGCCAACACTCTGGCACGCTAAGCACCCTGTGCAACCTAATTTCAGACTATGTATAGGAAACACAAACAGATGCTTGGACTTGGGGGCCGTCCCTGAGATGAGATCATTATGTGCATGGAAATATTCCCAAATTTGGGAGATTCCTAAACTCAAAACAGTTCTGGTCCCAGGCATTCAGATCGGGGATACCCGCTGCAGGATCCATCAAAATGAGCACCAAAGATTCTTATGTCTATTTTTTCCCCGTCAAGGTGTTGGGGATTGAATCCAGGGTCTTGTGTGTGCTAGAAAAGCCCTGCCCCGGAGCCGCATTCCTGGCCTGTGTGGCTGAGCGAATAGAATTTACATAGCTGTTTTCAAAAGAACAGGCTCCAACCCTGGCCCGACTTCCTGCCCAGAATTCTTGACTTCTTTAGGGGCTTTTTTATAAGGTGGAAATAGCCCTTATACCTGCATTATGGCTTATTGTGAATATTAAATAAGACCATGTGGGTCAAAAGTGCTTGGTAAATGATAAAAGCCTGTACCAGTGGGTGGTTCCCATTGCCGACTCTTTTTATCCAGCCGCCTTCTGGAGCAGATTATTGGGCTAGTATGTGCTGTGGGTTTTGCCTCGAGACTTCCCTTGGAGAACAGTGTTTATCTATTTTAAGGAGACCCTAGAGATAGCAGCCTGCTGCAGAAAAGCAAATGGAATAAGGTTTTACCAGAAAGAGGAGGGCTGGCTGGAAGGGAACAGCTGGGGAGAGAGTTATCAATCCGGCTTGGCACCAGACGGATGCCAAGAGGGAGTCGCTAAATGCCTGGGAGAGAATCGTGACCAGAGAGAGCAGTGAGTTAAAAAAAAAAAAATCACATCCTGCCAAGCAAACTGGGTCATATTCCTGATGGAGTTAGTCACTGCGCGGAGCCGAGCTGGGAAGGCGGTTTCAGGGCAGAAAGCAAAGGCCTGGCAGCTCAGCTGGCAGCAGCAGGAGCCCCATGACTGTTGAGCAAAGACCCCTCATGTGGCTGGCGTGTGGCATCTTAGGGTACTTTAGATTTGAACTTGTTTTGTTTTTTAAGCCTAAAGGCAATTAAAAACCACATTTTCTTTGAATAGTTCATGCATGCGTGCGCGCGCGCACACACACACACACACACACACACACACACACACATAGAGTTTCAAAAAGGGAAATCTTAGAGAGAAGATAAATTAAACCAAGATGGAAGAGCAGGAAGGCCATTCTTAGGCTTGTCCCTGGAATTCGAGTGGGAAGTGACAGCAGTCTGAATGGGTCCAAATGAGTGAATGCATGTGAAGTCCATTCAATTTAGAAATCTTTAAGGTCATGGGCCCTGTCCTATGGCAACAGGACCCTGTAATACGACTGGAGGCTCTAGGAGAAAGTTAAAGCAGGGGGCGAGCTATCAGGAAGAAATAATCTACAGGAGAAGGCTGAGGGGCGGAATTTTGAGTTTGTTCTCATTATAAAAAATTTTGGTACTTTTCTGCTATATATTTCTGCCAAGAAATGTGATCTGTTGGGAGAGAAGAGGAAATGTATTCTACATCTTGATGCTGTGGCTATAAAAAGCTGTTTCAACGACAGAAATTAGTCGGAGCTCTGTCAAGGTTGTAAATGAGGGTTTTACACTAGCCAATCAGGGTGAGAAAAAAAAAACCCTCTGAACGCAGAGTCTAAAATTGTCTCCATATAGTTCCATTATCCCACAATGCCTGTCGTCCCAGCACACACACACCCCCAATACCCCGGGTGTGCCGGATTTCTTCTGTTGTAAGTCCCCTTCCCTAGGAGCTGTCCCTACTGAAGCAGGGGTTCTGAGAGCAGGACCTCGTGAGGAGGCACCTGGGAAGATAGAGCTGTCTGTCTGTCTCGTGACCTCAGAAGTGAGACACGCTGGAAGGCCTCAACGGTGCAGGCACCTGACCCCAATCCTGAGATGCTGAATGAAGTCTGCCTCTCCCGCAGCCTTCCACCCCCTCCTATCCCGACCTCAACACTCAGTGGTCTTAGGTTTTGTTTGTACCTCTCTGTGAGCACACGGAGTCTGAGGAAGCTTGCTGTTGCCTCTGATGCCCACGTATTATCCCTTCCCTCTTTCCCCGAAGCTTTTAGGTGCATCTGAAGACGCAGCCCGTCCCCAGCGTCCTCTGGACTGGAACACCTCGGGGGATCGAGTCTGTTTTCTATCTCTTGGCTTCCAGCTGACAGAGCTGGACTTAACTTTGACTCCACCATTTACTAGCAAATTAGGTAACCTCGTAAATGGGGACTCCTTGCCTTGATGGCTGGCACCCAGTCTGGTTAGTAGGCAGCAGTTGTGACTAGCCACTTCCCAGGTGTTTTGAGACAGGCTATGTAACCCAGGCTGTAGGCACCCTGCCTCAGCCTCCTAGGTGCTAGGATTCCAGGAACATGCTACCATGCCTGGCTGCCTACCGTGATAGTGTTTTGTTCTTATTTTCTTTAAAGATTAATTGTATTATCAACTTACATGTCTCCCCATGTATGTGTGCCCTCAGAGGCCAGATGAGGTCAGATCATCTGGGGCTGGAGTTACAGATGGTTACAAGCCACCCAGGGTGCATGCTGGGAACCAAACTCAGATCTTCTAGAAGAGCAAGCGCTCTTCACCTCCAAGCAGATCATCTCTCCAGCTCCTCTAACAGTTAGTGTGGGAACTTGATAGAAACCTTGGTGGCGAGTTAGCCAGATCGGCAGACGGCAGGAAACAAGAATGAAGAAAGACCTGGGCTCCCTCCCCATAGGCTTGTCACGGCTGGAAATGGGGACACGAGGTCATATGCAGAACCTGTTAGATGGTTAGCAGTCTCTGGCCCACAGCGAGTTTTCTTCTTGTATGCAACTGAAATGGACCGTAATATAATGAGAAAGGAATTTTCTAGAAAGGGATGGAATAGTTGTTAAAGACTGAAGAGCCAAGAGGATGAGATGACCCTCTGACCCACACAGGGCAACAGAACCTTTCCTCTTCAGTGGGGTTGTTATACCATTCTCCTGAGGATCCAGGGGGACAGGGACCAGATGGATTGTCATCTTTCAAGTAGAGCCAGTCAGGGGGAATCAGGAATCAGTGGAATAAGGGATTGTTCTCCAGTAGTTTCCCCGGAAGGGTGACCTGTGTTGACAACCCAAGGCAAACTATTCCTAGCAGGGGCCTAGTTCATCCTTTGTTTCCCAGGGTGCAGCTCGATTCTGGGCAGTGGTTTCGGGGACTCTTCACTGTTTGAGGAGAAAGGTGTTCAAAGCAAGAGTAAACGCGGTGACTGTTTGGAAGACATGACCCGTAAGAAATGACTGAAAGAACTCAGATTCAGTAGAAGGACTGAGTTAGCATGGCTGTCCCCAGGTATTGTTAAGGCCTGGCTTGTAGAAGGAGGAAAATTTTGTATTCAGGAACTACAAAGTGAAACAGGCTGTGGTGGATGTGCTGCAGAGGCAGACTCAGGAAGGTCGCAAGTTCAAGGCCAGTCTGAGCTACACCTTTGTGGGCTCAGTGCTTAAAAGCATTGGCTGTGCTTGCAGAGGACCCAGGTTCAGCTGCCAACACCTACCCAGCAGCTCACAACCGCCTGTAACCCCAGTTCCAGGGGATCCGATGCTCACTTCTGGCCTCCACAGACACCAAGCACACATACACTACTCGTACATACATGCAGGCTAATAGTCACACACAAAGTAAAGATGAATAGATTGGAAGTGAAACTGTTTTGTTTTCTTTTTCTTTTTTCCTGTTCTATCTAAGCTACAGTCTTCTAGGAAACAAGGTAAGGTGACTGGCAAGGGAGACAACTTTCTATCCCTGGGAGCTATCAGTGTTTGGGTGCTTGTGGCAGCAAAGAACACAGCACACAGGATGCTAGAGCCAATGACCTAATGGCTTTCGGTGGTGACATGCATCACTCCCTGGGTGGCTACATCTGCCCAACAGCACTTTTCCATATGTGAAGTTCCAGATGAGGACAGTGTGAGTGACAAGAGGACGTGAGAGGCTCCCCTCAGCTCTTTCTGACCACCTACGTGGGTCCTCCATGGTCCCTGCGTGCCATGGGAAAGCCACTCAGGGGCCACTGTGGGGATGCGTTACATCGTCCAGTATCCTTCATGCTTCTACCAGTGTAAACCACACCAACATCTTTTTTTTTTTTTTTTTTTTGGTTTTTCGAGACAGGGTTTCTCTGTGGCTTTGGAGCCTGCGCTGGAACTAGCTCTTGTAGACCAGGCTGGTCTCGAACTCACAGAGATCCGCCTGCCTCTGCCTCCCAAGTGCTGGGATTAAAGGCGTGTGCCACCACCGCCCGGCTACACCAACATCTTGTTTCTCACTGAATAACAAATATGTTTTGAGTCCCTGGGGCTATATCTGCTATTAGGAAGCTAGAGTATATACATTTATAAACATCGTATTGTATACCAAAAATACATATCATTTTAAAAAGGTTTATTTGTATTAGTTTGAAGTGTGTGTTCGTGCATGTGTGTGTACACGTGGGGGGGGGTTGTGCACTTGAGTGCACAGAGGCCAGAAGAGAGCGCCAAATCCCTGAAGCTCTATATAGCTATGAGCCCCTTGATAGCCCCTTGATACGGGTGCTGGAACCTGAACCTGTGCCCTCGGGAAGAGCAGAGAGTGCTCTCAACTGCTGAGCCAGCTCTCAGATCCCCCAAATATATATCATATACTTTGTCACTTAGAAGAACAACAATAAGAGAGAGCTAGAAGAGCACTGTGATTTGGATGTGTCCTGTCAGAGCCCGTGTTGGAAACTTCCCTCCTAAGTGCTTTGAGGAGAGACCTTTCATAGGGGTCGAGGCTGCAAGGGCGCCATCTCATGGGGTGGGGGTGGGGTGAATGCCAACCCCATGGGCTTGGGTTACTACTGTCTTAGTTAGGGTTCTTATTGCTGTAAAGAGACACCATGACCATGGCAACTCTTATAAGGAAAACATTTAATTAAGGTGGCTCCCTTACAGTTTCCGAGGTTCAGACCCTCATGTTGGGGAGCATGGCTGTGTGCAGACAGCTGTGGTGCTGGAGCTGGGAGTGCTACATCCTGCAGGTGACAGGAAGTCAACTGAGACACTGGGTGGTATCCTGAGCATAGGAAACCTCACCCCCCACACACATACAGTGACATACTTCCCCCAACGAGGCCATATCTATTCCAACAAAGCCATACCTCCTAATAGTGCCATTTCCTATGTGACAAAGTAGGTTAAATTAGTTACACACCATAATCCAGTAGACAGCCAGGGACCATTTTTCTTACTTAAGTAGGAGATGACCTTGGCTTGCGAATATGAAGCTCTCCACTGGTCTTCTGTGTTCTTTCAGTGTGGACCTATTCACAGGGTGGGCGGGCAGAGGGACTGTCTCCTCTGAAGGGTGAGAGAACAGCTAAACAGCCCACCCTGGGGAAGCAGTCTCCTCATTACTGTGAGAGTAACGCCTGAACTAGGCCCAGGGCTGGAGATTCCTTATGTTAAGGATCCCTTCAAGGCCTGGAACTCTGAGGGCAGCTGGGGTGTGGGAAGCTGAGGTTGGAAGCCCTCTGACCACCAAGGTAAAAGACTTTGGGGACACAGATGCCTCCAGCAAACCAGGTTAGCATGTTTTAACTTGGGTCTCAGCACAACCCCAGGCCTAACTACTCCGCTGCTGTCGTTTCCCCAATCTCACAGGGCTAGCAATCTAGAGGAGTAGAAGGCTTCATGAAGTGTTAGAAATCGGTAGGCAGCGGGTTAGGGAGGAAAGGGGCCTGGCAGAGGGCGGTGAAAGGTTTCTGCAGGAAGCCGGCTTTGGTTGCAGAGAGTGATGTTTAAAATACTTAACTGCTGGCCTGCCCAGTCCCAGATCTCCTGCTGAGCGTTGGGAGCTGCTTCCTGAGGCTCCCCTGCTGAGCCGCAGGCTGGACCTCCGGGTGCGCTGAGGAGGTGTGGAGCACTGGTGTTCACGCCAGACTCTGTGGAGAAGAATCCCTCACCAGTTCCTGCGACGTAAAAAGACTGTTCTCCTGGGGGCACAACTGGTCCCCGCGTGGAGCTGGCCATGGGAACCTGGGGCAGCGGTTCCCCCCGCGTGGAGCCGCCGTGGGAAACCAAGGACAGCGAAGGGGACTCTTGCCGAAGCTGGGCGCTGCTGGGCTCAGCATTCCGCGTGCCTGCCCGCGCGGAGGAACCTTCTCCTTTGTTACGCGGTTCCCAGACTCAGGTGCACATCTTTCGGTGGATAGAGCAGATGCCTCTCGCCGTGAAGGAATGCTGGGCTCGTCCTTTGGAACCCCGAAGGCCCCAGAACCGCCGACAGGTGTCCTCGGAGGAGGCTTCCCACCTGCTGGACCAGCCGTCAGCTTCCTTCCTCCCCCCTGGGCTGAGTCACTAGAGCATCTGCACGCTGCGGTCCCCCCCCCCCATGCATAGCTGCATATCATCGGAGTCAGAAGCTAGGCTTCCCCTGGTGCGGAGACCGAGGCTGAGGGGACATGCATTGCCCTGAAGGTTATAGGGTGACTAGCCTGGTGGAGAAGCCCCTTTGGTTCCCACAGCCTGAAAATTCCCGTTCTGGTGAGGCTGGGAGAGAAAAAGTTCACTTCATTATTTTTATGTTTTAAAAAAATTTTGCTTCAAACACACAGAGGTAGCTTGAAAGTTCACATGTAAAGTCTTTCTGAAAATCACAAGGCTGTGGCTTCCTGGCCCATTCGTACCTCCATCTAGACGCCCTCAGTGAACCACTGTCTCTGATTGTAGTTGTATTTCTTGGTGTTTGCAGCCCTCATTCGGAAACAACACACTTTAAAAGCTGTGTCATCAGTATCTTAATTTCAGAGATTCTTACTTGACTTGTTGCTATGGCAGTCAAGGAAAAGCTTTTCACCCTCCTCGGGCCTGCTTGCTACTCAATTTCTGTATTCCTATCTTACCTGCCCTCCCTCATGAGAGTTAACCTAATTAACAAAAACCATTTTATGTGTATGCTTACATGTATGTAAGTGCATCATATGCCTGTAACTACCTGTGGAGGCCAGAAGAGGGCGTCGGATTCTAGGGAACTAGAGTTACTCATGGTTGTGGGCAGCCATGTGGGTGCTAGGAACGGAACCTGGGTCCCATGCAGGAACAGCCAATGTCTTAACCTGAATCCTTTCTCTAGTCCTTCAACAATATTTTATGAGGAACTACAAAAGAATAAAAGTGCCTCTAATGAAACTCTGACAATTAATATTGTTAACTTGATAGGACCTAGAAGAACCTAGGACACCAGCTGCTGGGCATGCCTGGGAAGGGTTGTTTAGATTAGGTCGTGTGAAGTGGAAAAACACCTCACTTGTGGACAGCGGGTGCTGGCCTGAATGAAAGGGAGAC
>JAQHUG010000136.1:2653653-2666674 GCA_028555095.1 Dicrostonyx torquatus
TGTGTACAGGATCTCATTATGTATCCAAGGCTGGCCTCAACTCCGTCTCCTGAGTGCTGAATTCCAGACATTGGCTAATGTGCCCCACTTGGTCTGCAGTTGTGTCCAGCGTTTCTTTGAGTCTATGTTCAGACTCTTAAGTGAAATAAAAAATGCTTCGGACAAGCGACTATGGTGGGGAATGATGTTAAGATTCTAGGATTGTACATCATCTTTTTAAAAGGACATCTTGAATGTTTAACTAAGTACCTTTTCTTTCCACATAAATGTATTCACAAATCTGAAAGCAGTCTTTTATTAGACCAAACATCTTTTAAAAAACTTTTTCCTTTAAAAGATGTTATTTCTAGAGGTGCCAAAAGAAACACAGGGTAGTGGTAATAAGAGCAGACACTTGTTGACTTCCGCCTGTGGAGGGAAGGCTTTTCTGGTTGCTTTCCCTTGTAATAACTGTTTTCATTTCCCCAACAACTCAGAGAGACTGGGCTTATAGCTTCCCTAGGAAAACCACCTAGGAAAACCAAGGCAGAGAGGTGACGTCACTGCCAAGGTCATAGCACCAGGTAACTGGGGCTAGTGTGCAAGGGTTTACCCACCACACACTGCAGCTCATTCACAGGACCGTGGAAGATGTGAGAGAGAATAAACAGCAGAACTGGAATTAGAGGCTAGAAAAGGCAGTGTGGAGGCCAGAGAGGGGCTGATGTGGGTCAACTCCGTGAGATGAAGATGCCACATTCTCATGAGTGTGGGAGGAAAGAGAGCCTGTTGTCTGCAGGTCTGTTTTTGGATCTTTATTTTCTGATATTGTGAAGAAAACGGTGAAGCCTTCTGATTTTCCTCTCTGTAGATGGGATCTCAGGCTGGGATTATTTTTTAGGGATGCGCTACCCAAACTTGGGCTGATGTAGTTTGCTGAGTTTTTCATTAAAAACTGCATTTTATACCTACCAAGCTCTTCATTTCTTTTTATCTCTGCATCTAGGAACTCTCCCATGGGGGTCTTAAGTTTTATAAATATTTTAGGTTGCCAGCCTTCTTGTGTGGGCTCTTCAGGGAGCCAGTGTTGTTTCTGAGCCCCCAGAGTTGTCCAGTTCTCTCTTCTACCCCTCACTGGATGTCATTAAAATGCTGCCTAATTACTGATTTTGTGGGTCCCAGAGGTATTTATCTATAGGCTATTGTGTGTGCTATAAAATCTTCTCAGATGAGAGAGTGACCTATATGAGCATCTTCCCCTCTGTGATTGGGATGGAAACCCCACTGGGACTGTTTTCTCAGGTCATCTGGGTACTATGTGCCACACTGCCCAGCCACAGCCCTTTGAGCGTGTAGTGACTCCAGCACTGAATGGCACCAGGGTCTTAGGCTGTGACACAAGACAGTCAACATGAGTAAGGTGGGGTAAAAAATACACTAGAATCCTTGGAGCCCCCGAACACCTACAGCTGGCTTCCATTTACACACACACACACACACACACACACACTCACACACACGTTTCTAAACAACCTTTTCAGGTGTCATACCAGACGATCCTCCCAAGAATCTTGCCGATGTGCTTGTCTCTGGCATCTTGTGTGGGACGTCCTTCCATTCTTGGTTATTAGGTGGTTCTGGTTCTCTATTAAAACACCCAGAGGCCTTCACCTGTGTAATGAAACCTTCACACAGCAGCTGGGACTGCTAACAGAGCCAGGCCCTGGACCATCACCCCATGACCAACAGTGGGGCCATGAAGGTTGTGGAGAAGTTCTCTGAGGATGCACAGCTGTCCAGCCTAGGGGAATGGGCACTGGTGGTGGGATGCAACAGCTAAGGGAACACTGGAGAAAGCATGAGCAAAGACCCAGGACAGAACTGAAAGATGGTGTGGGACAATTGTCTATATTCTGTCAATTATACTTTAAATAAATGCTGATTGGCCAGTAGCAAGGCAGGAAGTATAGGCAGGACAACCAGAGAGGAAGTAGAGGTGGGTCAATGAGAATAGGAGAATTCTGGGAAGGAGGAAGCCCATTCCTCCCCAGTCCTGTCCCAACCTGTGGGCTCTGATTTACCTTAGACAGGCTGGCGACAGCCATGCCTTGGATTCTTTTGGTAGCTGAAAACTGGCAGCTAGAAAAACAAAAGAATGAAAGGCTTAGCTCCAGCCTTCATTGACTTGTAGATTGCCCAGGAAGAGGTGCTTCTGACTCCAAAGCTGGTAAGATGGTTTTGCAGGTGTGGCTGGCAGGATGTGCCCCGGAAAAGGAATATGAATAGGAAATTCCTCTGGAGTTGAGAGAGCATTGAGAGCTCTTTGGGAGACAATAAATGCGGGTCATGCTGAAAGGATGAGGAGTCCTAAGCCGCCCTTGAACAATGATGGTCTGAGTGTCTGATTCTTCCACGCGCCACCAAAAACACACTTAGGGCGAAGTACCAGATTCTATGTTGGGGCAATGGTCCCCGACACCAACCACAGAAGAAGATGTGATTGCCCCGCTGAAAAAGGTACTGAGCCATGTGACTACCATAGATAAGAATAATGGGTTAATATAAGTTATGAGTTAATAAGAAGCCTGAGCTAATAGGCTAATCAGTTTATCATTAATATAGACCTCTGTATGATTTCTGTGGGACTTAACAATTGCGGGAACCAGGCAGCACAAGGACTGGGCAGGACAGAAACCTGACAACAGAAAGATCCCATGCTTGTCACTTCAGAAGAGCATCCCTGGCCTAGTGACATGGAGGGGCTGTTACTTTTCTCAGGTCTCTCTAATTCGTGAGCATTCTCCATGAGCCTCTGACTTCTTCACTGGCCACATCAGCCTGCTGCAAGGCTTTGGGCTGGGCAAATAATATATGTTTTCCAATTTCTTAATAGTTTCTGTGATTTTATCCTATCCTCATAGCTTTCTGTGTTGGCTCTTATGAGGAGTGGGCCCCTCTCCAGGCCCCACTTCCTCTCAAGCACACTTTCTCTTCCGGCAAAATGTCTCCAGCTGGAAGGCAGGTTAGGTACCTGGGGGACCCCTACCTGCGGTTACTTTTTCCATAGTGGGGAAATCGAAACAGGGTACTCTGGTAGATACTGACTCCCCCCCCTTCGGACAACGCTGATGTCCCTTCCCTGCAAACGTTCAGTCTCCACACCCACCCATGCCATCCATGTCCTAGATGCTTGCGGGGCTTGCGGTGAATTAAGGTACACTTGGCTTTTGTGTCTAATACAATCCAAATATTAGGGAACCAACGAACCTGCAGTTCACCAGACACCTTCCTTCCCACCCCGTTGCCTCCTATGGCCCTCACTTGCAGCAGCCTTGGCCACCCCTCCAGGCCAACCTTGCAGAGGCTCACAAGCACTGCATTTGGCTTTTTGTCAGTTTTCCCTACAGGCTCTGGCTTTGCACAAATATTGCTGCATTTGCCTTTCCATGACCTAGATGGGTGCACCCTTTATGTCCCCTCTCTTGTCCCCTCTTGAGTGTATTGGCATTTTACAAACTTCACTTACATGCCAGTCTAAATTAAAGATCAGGACCCACACGGGTGGCCTAAGAATCCCAAGGCCCTTGCAGAATTAGCTCGTCCCTTAGCTCTCCTGCGAACACAGCCCTATCAGATCTGGTAAACTGAGCACCCAGTACTGCCTCACCCACACTCAGTCCCCCTCAGGCCTCCAGCCTCGGATATTCATGGGTGCCTCAAACCAGTGATAACCAAGTGTCCCTAATGACTCACAAGACACAGGCCGGCAGAGCCTGGCTTTCTCCACATTGCCTCAGACGATCTCGTGTCACTGCTCTATCCTCCTGCAGCCATTCAGACTGATCCCATCCAGTCCCATATCCCACAGCTTCACCGGCTAGGCTGTGAGAGTCTTAGAAGTCTTTCCCAAGTTAAGACGTTTGGGTGCCGAGTCTTCCCTGTCACGGTTTCCCGGACTGGGCCTGCCAGGAAGGCCCTGTCTGCCTGATGAGTTTCGGACTTCTCCTCCTCCTGAAGGGCAGACCTGAGGGGCCTCTTCTATCACTTCCCCTCACTCTTCCCTCCTCCCTGTTCCACGGTTTTCGGTCCCACGAGGGGCTCGTCAGCACAAATGTAACAACCCCACTTATAACTGGTAAGAGATGGTAAGCCAACCCCTCCGGCCCGCCCTCCTCTTTCCCTACGCGTCCTGCCAATTCAGAGGCCAGAGGCAGCTTCACCCACGCTTTTCTCTTTGTGACGTCTCCTTTATGTGGGCAAGTTCCTGAAGTACCGACAGCTGAGCTTCAGTTGCCTGCTCTCGCCACCTACAACGAAGGCCACACAACCTGCTTATGAAACTGTCCTAAGGCTGGTTACATTGGGGGATTGCAATACGTTCTGTAGCCCGCCGGTTGTTGTTGGGGCATCCCTATACTCCAGGACAGACCCCACTTATGGAGGAGGGGTGCCACTCGACCCTGGGGGTCCTTCCCAGGACACTCTGTCTTTCGATGGAACAGCCTCAGCTGCAGACCGTCCCAGCCACAGTAGAAACAATGTTACCAGTCCACGTCACTTGGGTGAGGATGCCTCTGCAGACGGTCCACCCTCAGATGGCTTAGCTTCACTCTTATATCTTACTCTCTACGGCAGGGATGAGGAAGCATCCCCTCCCAAACTTATCTGTTGTATCCCTGTTTAGGTATCAGCTGTGGGATTAACTTTTCCCCAAAGGAATACAATCTTGTTCATCCCTGATAGGGCACCAACAACAGACCAAGGCAATTATTACACTCAAGTCTAGCTTGCAAACCAAAGTTTAACTGGAGCTATATACAGAAACATGGGTAAGGAGTGGCTTACAGGAGTGGGAACAGCTTAAGACAAGCTACACCACTGAAGACTGCCCAACCCCATCTTTTTTTTTCTTTTTCCCCCGAGACCCGGTTTCTCTGTAGCTTTGCAGCCAGTCCTGAAACTAGCTCTTGTAGACCAGGCTGGCCTCAAATTCACAGAGATCCACCTGTCTCTGCCTCCCGAGTGACGGGATTAAAGGCACACGCCCCCTTACATCCTCAGAGAGGAGCAGGTCTCCTTGTGCACTGACTTGTGGGTCCTCCTCCCCTCTCGCGATGGAATGTTAGTGGGCCCAATCTTGTGAGGCCTCTCGCGGGTAGTCAGGTCCTATCTCAAGGCTGCAATAGCCATGTGAAGCTTAGAGGGACCCCACATACATAGCCTGAATAGTATTGAATTCTAGAAGTTGCCTCTGCTAAACTAATGCTGCTTTTGAATTCAGCCGCACTTAAATTTCAAGACGCAGGTAGAATGCAGCCAGATGCTTTGCCAGCTATAACAGGAATGATGCTACCCAGTTCCTAACAGAGTTCTAACTCCAGCCTGGGGTCCCAGGAGGCCGGCCTCACAGTCCGTATTTCCATTAACATCCTCATCTTTTCCACTCTTCTCCGCCACCAGAATGTCCCATCAGCTCCACTCACAGTCTTTTAGAGTTTCTGTAGTCCTCAGTTCACAATTCTTCCCCATTTTAGTTTCAAAGGTTTACAAACCACATGGTTTGGTTTATCACAGCAACTAGCCTGCTCAGAGTTCATTCTCTCCATTAATACTTTCCTTGTGGCTATGTGAATATCTTGCGAAGGCAATCCTTAGAGGGAGGATGTCGGCTCACAGTTTATTTAGTATATAGTCCATGGTGTGGGGACGGCATGCAGTTGGGGAGTGGCTTGTGACTGAGCTGCCTGGAGCTTGAGGTGGCTCACATCCATCTTGGTGGCTGACTGAGCAGCACTGTCAGGCTAGAGTGGGGTGCATGGGGGGTGTGCATCTAGAACCCTCTAGCCCCATGACTTTAGCCCTCAGAAGGGGAAAGCAGAGGTGGAGGGTTGCATGGAGGGATGGTTGTGCATCTATAACCCTCTGGTCCTGCCCCTACATAATCAGTTCTACAAGCTTCGCAGAGCAGAGCCAGTGGCTGGGGACCAAGCATTCAGACATGTTGGCCTGTGGCAGGCATTTCACATTCAGTGGGTAGCACTTTGTGGGACAAATGAAGACAAGGTAGGAAAGTGCCATTTAAAATTTCCATGGCCAGTGAGGGCTTTTGGATGTGAACTTTGAGATGGGACTTGAGAAAGGAGTGAGGCAGCCTGGACATAAGGGGAGAACCTCAAAGAGAAGAGACCGATGCACCATTTGCTTGGGTAGTTGTTAACATTTGGGAACAATTCACGTGAGCCCACAGTTAGGATTTTGCATCGTTTTTGTACTTAAACCACCAAGACACAAAATTCAGCAGACAAAGTAGATCTAAGAAAGGGAATAGAGTTTCTTCCCAAACCTACCACTCCAGATTCTTGATAGCTGAAGTAGAGCAAGACACCAGGACACCAAGACAGCAAAGGATGTTGGGAGAGGATGCCTGGGTTGGTGTCTTGCTAGAAGGGAAAATAGATGCTCAGCTGTACTGTCCTTTTCTCCCTGGAGACTGGAAATGTTCTGCAACTGGGGTTGGTTGGCAAAGCCCTGCTGTCTATGAATGGAAAACCAATCTCAAGCTGCTTTTCTGCAACATGCCACTTAGGCTGGACCATGCTTCAGTGGACGCACTGAGAGGCAACATGCTTTTCAGTTCTGTGGGAGATAGTCTGTGTGTCACAAATTAATGAACAATTGCCAACATTGGTCTGAGTGAGCCCTCTACTAATACAGTAGCTTTCAGCAGCGTACAAGAGAGCCTTGCTGCTGTTTTCAATGGAGGGACCATTACTCTAGGCTTTGCAGTCAAGTTGGCATTGATCCTGCGAGTTCTATGCCCATGGCCCTCCAAAGTTTATACCTGTTTTAGCTAGGGTTTCCATTGCTGTGAAGGGACACTATGACCATGGCAACGCTTATAAGGAAAACATGTAATTGGGCCGGCTTACAGTTCAGAGGTATAGTCTGTTATTGCCATGGAGGGAAGCGTGGGGTCACACAGGCAGACATAATGCTGGAGAGGAAGGGAGAGCTCTACATCTGGACTGGCATCTGGACTGGCAGGCAGCAGGAAGAGGGAGAGAGAGGGGGTGGGCGTGACACCGGGTCTGGTCTGAGCATCTGACACCTCAAAGCCCATTCCCCTGTGAAGTCCACACCTACTCCAACAAGGACATACTCCAATAATGCCACTCCCTATGCGACTGTGGGGGCCATTTTCAATCAAACCACTGTAGTAGCCATTTGTTTACCAGCCTCAAGCCCTGGGTTTTCTATTCAGAGTTTAAGTTTGCATAAATACAAAACCATATATAAGGAGAACCCTCATGAGCTACTTGCCAAGAAGATTTTTTAAAAAAGTTTATTTTGGCATACCTAGGAAATATTTTAAATTCTTATCATTTGAGACAGTTCTCTTCATGGAGAACGTATGGCTGAGTTTTGTCTCTGGCAGGCAGAAGAATAAGAACAATTTTCATTTTGATTGGAAAAGGCAGAAATGCAGGAACGAGGCGTTTGGCATGCATTCCTTCCTCTTGTCATAGCGCTGGAGACAAAGCTGCCATTGTAAATATCTCTTTGGTGCACTGTGGTGTGGCGGTCTGAGGACAGCTTACAGGAGGTGGCTCTCTCCTTCTTCCTTGCTTTGAGGCAGGACCTCTCTTGCTCCTGCTGTTGTGTGGTGCACACAACTTTCTGGTAGATTTCTCCAGCTCCACTTTCTGTCTGGTTACAGGAGTGCTGGGATCACAGGCGTACATCACCGTATCCAGCTTTTTGACATGGATACCAGGAACTGAAAGGCGTACTTTTCCCCGAGTCAGCCCCTGGCCCTCCTTAGCATTTGAAGTCCATCTCCTGCATCCACCATGTCTCATTTTCCCCCTGGGTACCTGGCTTTCCTGGTTTTCTTCTTTGTTCTATTCTTCCTATCTGAAGAGTGAGGATGCTGAGTGTCACATGAGGGAGGCAAGTCAGACTCCACAAGAGTCTCAGAGTTAGTCCAGGCTGGACTACACCTGGGGTCCAACGGTGGTTGGACTATTATAGGACTGGGTCTCATTTGTCATAAATCTGAAGTCTAAAGTCAGTTATGGCCCCCTGTCTGTCTAAGACACACTCCACACTACGTTGGAACTGCTTAGACCAGTTGGTCTCATGGCATAGAAGAAACCAGAGACTTTTAACAGAGAATTCTGTGTAAGGAGTTGAGTGAACATGGAAGCCTTTGAAAGGAAGCTAGCTGCATGTAATAATCTCAAGAGGCAGCTGCAGCCTCCAAGGTTGCAGAACCAAGACTGGGAAGGAGGCTGGGTTATCAGAGCACAGAAGCTTGGAGGAGGGGATGGAGCAACTGGACTGGACTGTAAAAAGGGACACTGCCTGGTTGAGCTGATAGCTTGGGGCCAAGGGTGGAGATAAAGGATTATGCAGCAGCCAGGGGACCTGCCATCAGGCTCCCAGGCCCACCTGGTGGTGTGACACACACTGTTCCCCCTCTTGGAGCCTTGTGCTTTCCCCCAGCACCGCTGGAGAAGCGTGCCACACCCAGAACCTGCTCTACCAGTGGGGAGGGGGGTTTGGAGAGGAAAGTAGCAAATGGCTCCGTAACTCCAGTTACCTTACCTTTGAGGATGTGCTCTGCACTTTCATTGCATGCCTTTCTGTTTAACTTTACCATGTTTGTCACCTTTGAACTACTAAGATGCTGGGACAATTGCACACACTTGTAATCCCAGTCTTCATGGAGGCTGAGGCAGGAGGACCACATAGTTCCAGGCCAGCTACACGAGCTCTATCACATTGATGACCTGTGAGCCGTGGGCAGGCCATGACCCAGTGAGGAAACCACTCCACCATGGGAAGACATGAAACTCCAGCATGGGATGCTTCTTCCTACTGCCTCCTCTCATAGAAACTTGACTTTCCAGGGACCCCTCTGCTGAATACATTTGGGGACAATATGTCCTCAAGCTCCAGGGATATTTATATTAAAAGGTCACCGAAGTTTTGAATACAGTAAGTTCCATTTATTCCTGAGTTTGCTTTCTTACATACAGTCAACAAAGGTTCACAATGTTAAATGGAAAATTCCAGAGACAAAAAAAGGAGGGGGGGTGGTATCTCACTATGTAACCCTAGCTTTCCTGGAACTCACTTTGTGGACCAGGCTGGTCTCAAAGGCATAGAGATCTGCCTGCTTCTGTCTCCTAAGGATTAAAGGCGTGGCTCACCAAACCCCGTATCATTTCTAAGCTTTAGGTAATTTCATGATAGTACCATTATTCTAGTCTATATTTATGGTTAACCTCTTTTCATGGCTAATTTATAATCACAGTGTGTCTTTGGGGAAAGACAGCATACATGATTCATCACTATCACTGGTAGCCTTTGCACACAATCTTCCACAAACAATGGGAACTGTCATAGTCCCAGGGGGAGGTAGTAGAGGAAAAGTAAGGGACCATTGGTAAAAATATCCATTGATAAAATGTTTGCTGAACAAGCATGAAGACACAGTTTGAGGTCCCAGAACCCAATAAAGAAAGCTGGGCCTGGTAATATCCTTGTGACCAGCTCTAAGAGGCAGAGACAAGCAGATCTCTGGGGCTCTCAGGCTAGCCAGTTCAAACTGCTTGATGAGTTCCAGACCAGTGAGAGACAAGAGACCCTGTCTCAAGGAAACAAGGTGTATGGTACCTGAGGAATGATACTTGAGGGTGAATTTTGGCCCTCTATATACATGTATGCACATGTGCACCTCAATACACATGTCATCTGTCTGTCTGTCTTTCTATCTATCTATCTATCTATCTATCTATCTATCTATCTATCTATCTATCTATCTATTTATCTATCATCTATCTGCCTACCTACCCATCTTTGATGGCGTTTGGGGAACACCTAGAAATACACAGAAAAGTTTGAAATATAGCAAGGAGAAACTACAAAAGCCAATCAATAAGAAAGAGATGAGCTATCACCAGACAAAACAGATAGCAGGTTTCTTGATAAGTGAGTGAGTGGCAGGAGATTGTAGGAGGGTCCGTCTTCTGTATTTCTGTGTTTTGATTGGTTAAATAAAGACTCTGCCTTGCTTGTAGGATAGGTCAGCTTTTAGGTGGGTGGAGTAGACAGAAAGGAAGTTCTGGGAAGAGAGAAGGAAGTGGCCAGAGCCCCAAGCCACCATCGCAAATGGATGCAGGTTAGACCTTTCTGGTAAGTCACCACGTGGTGACTTACAGACTTTTATAATGGGTTAGTTTAGATGTGAGAGCTAGCCAAGAAAAGGCTAGAGATAATGGGCCAGTCAGAGTTTAAATGAATACAGTCTCATGTGATTATTTTGGGCATAATCAAGCAACCAGTGGCTGAGCGGGCCAGCGGCTGGGGGCTGGGAGCTAGGCGCTGGGGAATATAACCCACACCTCTCCCCCAATTACAACAGGAGATACTGTGAGTGGAGAGAAGGGGGAGATGATTAGGAGCAGAAGTGGTATCTGGGACGAGTTTGTGAGAAGCCTCAGTTAACGTTTGCAGGACAAGTAGATGCCAATGGTGGCCACACAGGTGAACAGAAGCAAAGGATGCACAAGGCCTGCTTGGTGGGACCCTGAGAGTTGGGTGTCAGGACCAGAGACAGAAATCTGTATAGCTGCTAGAGTTGGGAGGTGAAACCCTGGGAATGGGATGGGTGTGGAGATGAGACCTTTGGAACTGGTAGAGGAGTTGGGAAATAATGCAAAGGGCTGATAGGAAGCTCTGAAGAGGACAAGGGTCATGGGTCACCACAATGGGTGACCAGCAACGTCAAACATCAGAGGCCAAGAAGACCCCAAGAGAAACACAGGACTGCATCAGACATGTTGTATCTCCTTGTAAGAGTGTTAGATTAATTAATATTAACTTTCCAACTCCAGTTTGGAGTTTGGTTTTGTACAGTGTTAATTATCACTTTAATGACACAGACTGTGGTGGTTTGAATGAAAATGGCCTCTATAGGCTCATATATTTGAATTGTTGGTCCCCAGTTGGTGGAACTGTTTGGGAAGGATTGGGAGGCATGGCCTTGTTGGAGGAGGTGTGTCACTGGGGGTGGGCTCTGAGGTTTCAAAAGCCCACGTCCCGTTAGCTTTCTCTTTCTCTCTCTCTCTGCCTTGTGGTTGTCTCAACACATAAGCTCTTGGCTACTGCTCCAGTGCCATGCCTGGCTAGCTGCTGCTATGCTTCTAGTGGTGATGATCATGAACTAATAGCCCTCTGAAACTGTAAGCAAGCCCCCAGTTAAATGTTTTCTTTTATAAGTAACCTTGGTCATGGCATCTTTTCACAGCAATAGAATAGTAACTGAGACACAAAATATCCGGGGAAAATATGAAAAAGTTTCTTGTTGGTTGTTGTTCCTCCAAAGTTCTTTGGGGCCTTTGAGGGTGTTTTTAGCTATGCCTCGGTGGCTAAGGGTCTTCATGATCACCCACCCTAGCCCACATGAGCAGCTGTCTGCTGTCTCTGCTGTCACCCATTCTCAAATGGCTTGTCCCGCAAAGCTGATTTTTCTGGGATCCTGGCACCAAAAATCAAGGCAACTAGACATCAGAATCTTGTCTTTGGTGTCCTTTTCATGGCTGCAGATCGTACTACAACCCTGGCCAGCTGCCTTGCAGAGACAAGTGACAGTAATAAGGAAAACTATATGAGGGATGGATGGATCAGGTGACCCTCATTCTTACTACAAAAACCATGTGTTCAGCTGGGAGCAGATCAATATCACTTTCTCTGGTAAAAAAGAATATACATGCTCATTACATATGCAGAGCTGTGGAGAAAATGTGACAGGTGACAGGTCCAAGTGCTGCTTCTCTAAAGATGTCATTCTGCTTCGGATTCTGTCCTGGATTTTATGAATTAAATATTGTTACTTCTTCTCTACAAGCTAAACATATACAGAGTTCTGATTTCATTTCTTTCTCTTTAGAACACATTCTAGTTATTTTTGTCTGTTTTCACACTTTTTAAAAATAATTTTTAAGTTAATTTATTTGTATTTTATGTACATTGGTGTTTTGCTTGCACATATGTCTGTCTGTGTGAGGGTGTCGGATTCCCTGGAACAGAAGTTACAGTTGTGAGCTACCATATGGGTGCTGGGAATTGAACCCAGGTCCTCTGCAAGAGCAGTTAGTGCTCTTAACCATTGAGCCATCTCTCCAGTCCCTGACTTCACACTTCTATTAGACAAACCACTCTCACAGGTGTAGTAAAAGTATTAATAATTGGAACCACTCTGAAGATAGACAGGTTATATGCATATGATTTGATATGAAATCAAATCAATAGGGGGATAAAGACTATGATGTGAAAACACCGTGTGAGTGTGTGCATGTGTGTGTGTGTTTGTGTGTGTATGTGTATACAAATGCATATGGAGGCCAGAGGTACCAAAACCGCTGTGGCCCGGAACTCACCGAGTAGGCTAGGCTTGGCCTCCTCGTGCTGGGATTACAAATTACATTGCCACACCTGGCTTTTTTCTGCCCTATTGCTTCTGGGCATTGAATTCAAGACTTTGTCTTGTGTTTTCAAGACAAACACTTTATGGACTGTGATCGGGGGAGAAGCCCTGTAATTACTGGTACTAGAGTTCCTTTGGGAAGGGAATTTTCTCTGTGTAGGAAAATCCTTTGGTAACCAGGTTAGCCATGGTAGGTAGTCATGAAAACATTGGCTGGGAGATGGAAAAATACCGCATAAAGAGAGGACAAGGATTTCTGCAGAAACGGTACTGCATAAATGGGGGACAAGGGCAAGTTGTGGCTTCTGCTGAAGGGATAGGAGTTGGTGGATGAAAATGTCATGGGAGGAAACAAAGGACCTTTTTGAGTGGAAGGATTTCTAATTTTAGGGGTGTGTGTGTTTCATTGAAAACCAACTACTCCAGACCTTCAGAAAAATGTGCTTTGCCAATAAGCAAAGAGAGGAGATTGATTTTCAAGTGGGAGGGGAGGAGAGAGAGAGAGAGAGAGAGAGAGAGAGAGAGAGAGAGAGAGAGAGAGAGAGAGAG
>JAQHUG010000136.1:2667761-2712253 GCA_028555095.1 Dicrostonyx torquatus
AAAAAAAAAAAAAAAAAAAAAAAAAAAAAAAAAAAAAAGCTGGAGACTGGGCCTAGAATACCCCTAAGATTTCTACTAGACTCTCACGTTACATTCCCTTTGAGGTAAACTTGAGTACTGTAAAATGTACAAGATGATCTTAATTGTTCTATTCCACGAGTTTTGACAACTACACACACTTCCCTGACTTTATCTTTAGCAAGATAAAAGCACTTTTTAATAAGTGCAGGACAACTACCCCCTCAGCCAAGCCACCTTCAATGGCTAGCCACGTATTTTGACTGGATTAACTAGTATCTAAAAGCTACTACTAGTGATGTGCCAGACCGTGATACTGCTTCATCAGCATTGAAGTTTCTCACAGGAACAGAGGGATATCTCCGTTCTGCAGATTACACGTTGGAACAGATAGGTAAGGTGCCCGAGTCGTCAGCTACCAAGCAGTTAGCCAGGACGCTGTGTGAGAAGCCCAGGTTATTAGGCCCACACTACAATGACGATCCTGGTGAGTGGGCAAAGGACTGCCTAAGACACATTATAGCTTCGAATCAGATGGGTGGGGGTCAGGACCATTTATGAGTTCCAAACAAGTCCCGAATAGTCCCACAGGCTGTGTGCACACGCCATCTTTTGCAATGGCTCGCTCCAACCCCATTATTGGGAGGACCGCAGGAGAGTGCTGTGAGCGGCCTCCAGTCCACAAGGCTGGCTCTCAGCGGGGTCGTGTCCTTAGATTGAGGAGACGCGCGGTCGGCCGCCGCACACGTCCAGTGAGAATGTGGCAGGTGTAGCACGCCCTGCACCAGGTCTCAGGCTCATCATCTTGCCAGGTGAGGTCTCCGTGCTCGCAACCCCGGCCCTTGAGCATCCTTCCCCACAGCCCGTCTTCCCAGGCTCCTCCCAGAGCCGACTCAGCCACACGCCCTCCCCGAAGCGCTGCCACGGCTGCCATGGCAACCGTGCGCTGCCGCCTCTCCGCCTAGGCCGCGAACTAACGGACTCCGGTTGGCAGCTGGCTGGGTACCGCCCCGCCCCACCCCTTTTGACAGCCCTGACCTGCAGGATCTAGATGGTGAGCCCGAGGGGCCGGCGTGACCAGGAGAGCAGGGCTGCGGCACCCAGGTGGGCAGTCCTTGTCCACATCCCTTTGGTGGCCCTACACTAGGCCGCTCCTCGGAGGAAAGGTCCAGAGAGTCGCGGGGACAGTGGTCCCGATCGCAGGGCATCATGGGACTTGTAGTTCGATGTCTTCCCAGGCTCGCCGCCTGGGTTGGGTGACTCGGTCCCGAGAACTACAAAGCCCAGCGGTTCCGAGCGCGGCGACCGACTGATAAACTGGGAGCGGACCCGAGAGCGTTAATGGGGCTCTTTGTCTGCAGGGGGCTTCGGGGTGGTCGCTGAACGGGACCGGGTGCTTTGGCTGGGGAAGCGCAGGTGAGCCGTGGGCCTCAGTGCTGCGCTCGGGCCCGGCAACCACTGCACTCGCGGCCCCGCCCCATCGCCACCGCGCGGGGCCTGGGCCTCCTAGGGGGCTGCCCCTTGGTGCAGAACTGTACGTACAGCACAAGATCTATGCGAGACCCGACGAACCCGTCATTAAAAGGCCTTTTGCCTTTCCCCGTGAATTTCTAGGTATTTCTGCTTGTTTTCAAGTAGCTCAGAGCTGTTGGCATATTAAACCCATTCATTAGTGTGCGTTCAGAGGACAGTAATATTTAAAAGGATAAGCATGAGAGCGGATGAACGATGCTACTGTTATCTGGTGGTGTCTTTTTTTTTTTTTTAACCGTTTTGCATTTTAGTTATAAGGTTCAGTATTGTGGAATAACGACCGCCCCTTCCCCCTCTGCTCCCTATTCATCAGCCTGAACGTTTGTACTTTGAAGTCTAGTTAAACTTTAAATGGTTAGTTAACTTTTAAAGCAAATAGTTAAAATTTTAAAGACCATATGTGGTATTATTTCCCTTAGTTATCCTCAATATTTTCTTTTCAGAATTCCTGAGGACTATGTTTTTGAAATAAAACATGCTGGGCCATATCTTTTTAAAAAGTATTACTGTTTTAAATGCCGTGCTATGGAATACAGCTTAGTCACAAGAACTGAGTCAAAGGCCTAGTGGGAAGAAAGCTGACACATCTGGAAATTGGCCCTCAGCATCCTTTAAATTAAGGTTTTCAATAGATAGCCTCACATTTGGTATTATATGGGGTAAGTTGGGATGTTCTTGACACTGTTGTAGACTTATTATTTTTTTGTATGCATATGTTTTTAGAAATAACAGCAAAAATAAGTCCAGGAGCACTAAACTTACTCTTCTCTCAATTGTGCTGACATATTTACATTTTAAAGTAGTGGGTTTTTTCTTTTCTTTTCTTTTTTGGATAAGGAGGTAAAATAGTAAGGTTGTAGGGGCAGAGGAGAGGTATTATATAGTGTAAAGATTTGAGGTATTATATTTATTCATTAAAATACATGTAAGACTATTCTACTGCTATCTAATATGTTAAGTGGTGGAACTAAAGAGGTGACTAGAAGATGACCATCTCGTACATGGCATACATTCATTTCCTCACAATTGTGTGATGGGAACAGTAATTTCAAGAAGAGTGATCCCATTTATTGAATGCTTATTTATGTGAGGCACTATAAACAGTGGTTTGCATTGAGGTCCTTAGTTGAGCTGTACAAAGAAAATATGAAGCAGTTTTTGTTACTTAGCGATGACAAAGGGGTTTAGAGAGCTTGTCCAAAGTCGAGAACTGGAGACTTCAACCTAGGTGTGTCTATCTCATGATCCAACCACTGGCGTGGTTTCCACAACCTCTTAGAAGAGCTTGGTCTCCACAGAAACCAGGGCATACCTTTGGTATACAGTGCAGAACTGGTTCAAATGTAAACATTTTGTATCCACAATCATGAGCAATAGTGGCATGGAGTTTTCTTATGTCTGGTTTTAGAATCAATGGCATTCTTCAAACATGAGTTAAAAATATTTTTGCCTCTTTCTGGAGAGTGTCTTTTGCTATGGAATATTAGTTTAAGATGTGTTAGATTTGTTTATGCTGTGGAACATTTGTTTAATGATGCAAAGATGTGCTGTATTCTTTTATGATGTGTTTGTTTAACCCTGTGAAGCTGTGTTACTTTGCCTGTCTAAAATACCTGATTGGTCTAATAAATGGCTGAACGGCCAATAGCTAGGCAGGAGAGAGAAATAGGTGGGGCTGGTAGGCAGAGAGAATAAATGGGGGGGGGGAGCAAGAGGGATCAAGGAAGGAGAAAAGGAAGGAGGAGCTTGCTGGTGGCCAACCAGCCAGCTAATCATGGAGTAAGAGTGAAAGTAGGCTATAGAGAAGAAAAGGAAAAATCCCAGAGGCAAAAGGTAGCTGGTATAATGTAAGAAAAACTGACTAGAAACGAGTCAAGCTAAGACTGGGCATTCATAAGAAAGAATAAGCTTCCATGTATGATTTGTTTGGGTTCTGGGTGGCAGGTCCCCCAGAGAACAAAGAGTAAAGGGTAAAAACAACCATCTTTAGGACTCTATAGGGCTTGTGTGTAGCTGCTGGGTCTGGTGTAGTTTGAGGAGGTCTTAAATAACAGACTCAGTTTCCCCGACTGATACAGGACAGGTGAGGTTACTCTCAGGTTTTCTGGAGTGGGTTTGGTGTCTTGTGAACTCACAGACTTGTCCATTTCAGTAAGCTGTTTGGCTAAGTTTGCAATGCTAGCCCTCCTTCAGTTCCGATTTTGGGAATGTTTCCCCTTTTCCTAGCTAGCTTCACTAGAAGCTGATGAATTTTATTGAACTTTTTGAAAAAATCTTCTTTGGGCCACATTGAGGTGTTTTGTATTTTCTGGTTTTTTTTTAAAGTTTTGATTGATTCATTCACATTTTATTTTAGAGACAGGGTCTCACTCTGTAGCTTTGGCTAGCTAGAACTCACTGTATATACAGACCAGGCTGTCCTCGAGATCCAGCTGCTTCAGCCTCAGAATGCTGGGATTAAAGTCATTATCCAACTCCCTTGGCATGATTTCTTCTCTCTATTATGTTTTCCCTTTCTGCCTCTTTGGGGTTTAATCCCTTCTGCCCTCAAATGAAAGATGGGTGCTCTGAGCAGGCACCAGCAATCTGCAGTCCAGGGGCCAGTACCCAGCAGCTATTCTTGAATGACCCAAGAACTAGGGATCACTTTTGCCCTTTTCTAGTAGTTGAAGGAAAAAAATTATTGATATATTGATCACTCAGAAATGGAAGGAAATTCAGATTTCAGTATCTATACGTAAGACACTGCATTGGGATGCAGCTCCACTCCCTGTTTATGTACTGCTTATGACTGCCTTTCTCTGGAATGGCAGAGTTAAGTACTTGTGTCAGAGATCAAGTAGCATTTGCGCAGGCCTGATACAAGTACTTGATAGGCTGCCAGCCGAGTCCTGGTGCTGAACTTGACACCTAAATTATTAGTGCATACTCATTTCAGAACAAGGAAAGGTGGGAAAATGCATTTGGAATATTTAGATCACAGCGAGTCAGAGGACGAAGCAGTATGCTCATGCAGTGACCCGGGGGCCGTGCTGAAGTGGGGCAGTCAGTACATACCACTGTCCCCAGAGTAAGCCAACCCAACATAGCCAGGCTGCACAAGATAGCCAAGGCCGGTTGAACCAGCAAGCTTTAACACGGATACCCGCTTCCAGGAGAGTCTCTTCGCAGAATTGCAAAGTAGAAATGAAGCCGCGCTGCCGGGCATTTACAAATGGCTCATTTGTTAGCCAAGCAAGGAAATCATTGACCATTGGGAAGCTGGATTGCAGCAGGCATAGAATTGTGTCTGGAGAAAATAAACTTGTTTAAAATGATTAGCCTTTTGGCATGAACGGTTGCTCGAAGCATTGAGGGCACCATTAATCAATTAAAAACCCAAGGAAATGATTTTGAGTGGTTTTCCTTGGCTCTTGATGAGATGGCAGATGTTAGCAATATTGCTCAGTTGTTTATTTGGGAAGTCAACGCTGAACTTGAAGTGATTAAAAAGTGAGTTTGAACAAACATTGTGTGTTGGGGGGACATCGAGGACACATACAGAGTTTTCAAGACATCAAAACATTTCCATACAACCCGAATCTTCGAAGATACATCATTCGAAGGCTGATTGTGAACATCTGTGTCGAATGGAAATGAACTCAGGTGGACAGGTTATGGGGCATGAACATGTGAGCTAGATTAAGCTGTGGTCGTCTGTCATTCATTCTTTGGTGTTTTTCAGATAATATATCTATCCCATAGTCAAGGTCCATGCAGGGTCAGTATTTGGAATTCCCTTATGGAATTAGCTGTTGTCGGGTCCATAAGTTTGTGTCAGGAGTAGGAGCAACACCCTCCCTTGCCTTAGGCACACAGCCACCTGATGGCTTAGCAATAGTTAGGTTTTGAGATTCAGGTGGAGGTGGGAAGTTGTCAGAATGAGAGGGACTACCCTCAGCCACTCTTACTGAACACCAAGTGGCTTGCTTTTGCCATAAAGTCAGTAATATTTCTTCATGAGTTCACCCTACACGTTCTAAGACAGAGCAGGTGCTTATATCAAAGCCAAGACCGCAATAAAAATTATTGCTGTGCCAGTTAGTGTTTCTGCACACTCTGAGTTGTTCAGCTCTCCTTGTAGTCAGAAGACAAGTGACAGCTCCATTCGGCTCTCCTACCCCGAGGGTTTCTCCCTGTAGTCCTGGCTGTCCTAGAACTCTCTCAGGGGGCTAGCCTCAAACTCAGAGATCCATCTGCCTCCACCTCCTGAGTGTTGGGATAAAGGCATGTGCCACCACTGTCTGTCTGACATCTCCATTCTTATAGTGGCTGTCAGTATTCTTCTGAGCTCAGACTGGTTTTAGCATCGTTTTCCAGACTGAGGCAAATTTTCATACTAGATATCCATTTAACTATGATATTGAAGTTCCTTTCGGCTTACTCTTTAATTGGTGTTGAAGAATCTGCAGAATGCATTGTTTAAATACTCTCTGAACAGTGCCTGTGCTGACTGGAAGTCGTGTGGCTGCAGTTTGCTAGCGTGATGTGGGAGGACCACGCTGTCTTACATTGAGTCGTTTAAGAACAGACTTCACAGATGAAACACACGCAGCAGTATTAAAACCTAGCACTCGTGACATGTTGCTTGGGATTGATGGCAGGGAACACTAACTCAGTTCTAAGCTTTGAAGAGAGTTGATTCTTTTCATTAGGAAACCTGCAAATTTTCATATTAGATATCCATTTAACTATGAACCTGAGAGAGTTCATTAGGGTCACTGCTATCTATAGTTTTTAGTTTTATCAGTATAGAATATAGAAAGTTTTACCTTATAATTGTTTGCATAGTGTCCTCTATTTTGCTTGCTAGTTAGTCCTTAGTGCTTGTTTGAACCTTTGCAAAAAGGGATGCCAGCCCTTTTGTTATATCAAAATATTTTCCCTAAAAATGGTATGCCTGTACATATTAGCAGAAATAACATAATTTGCCAGACAGCAACCTTAGCAGAACATAATTTATGGAGGACTTTGTGTGTACAGGTTTATTCATTGAGGCTAAGCTAGCCATAAAGCAAGAGTCTAGACTGTTGTGACAGTTTGGAGTGACTCATAGCCTAAAGGAAGAAGCCTCTGTTTGACTCTCATGGTTTTGGGGTTCGGTTGATGGTAGGCTGGCTCCATGCTTCCAGTCCTTCTTGAGGTAGTTAGTGAATTAGGGCAGAGGAGCATGGTGACAGAGCTGTGGCACCCAGAGAGCAAAGAGAAGATGTGTGCTTTTCTGTCTGGATCCCCAGCCCATGAGATGCTGCTACCCACTTTCTCTTTTTTCTTTGGAAACACATTCTTATTTTTCTTTGGAAACATTCTCCTGGATAGACTGAGAGAAGTAATTTACTGATCTTCTGGGCACTTCTTTAAAATTTTTTAAATGTATGTATGTGGTGTGAATGCATGTGTGTATGCATGTTTGTGGGTGCACATGTGTGTGCAGGTGCACTGGCATGGCTGAGAACAAATCGTGGTGGTCAGAGAGTGACATCAGGGTTCCCCTCCTTTGCTCTTTACCTTAAATGTTGAGGCATGGTCTCTCACTTGGGCCAGAGCTTGCTGATTCCGCTGTCTACTTTGGGAAAGTCAGGCTACCCAAACCAAAGCATAATTTCCTAGGAAGGCAAGAAGAAATACTTCTATTTCCCTTATTAGACATTTAATTGGCTTTCTGTTCCAGAGATAGTAGGGTAATTTGTACTCTTTCTAGGGCCCCTCCTCTGTCTTTCAGGGGTTTCTATGCATATAGTCTTGTGTAGAAAGTGTCTTTGCTAAGAAGCCTTGGGTGACTAGGAGACTTTGGGAAAGTCTAGAGAAAAGCCAGCATTGCCGAGCTGGAGAACTGGTCTAGAAACTGGAGGCTCAGAGGTCACTCCAAGCATCAGATGGATGGACCCAATAGGGTAACATCAAACAGGATGGAGAGATGGCTCTCTCCATAATGGTGGAAGTAGAGTCAACTCATGAAAGTTATCTGGCCTCCTCTTCTTTATACAAAACAAATACACATTAAAGGAGGACAAATTGAGATGCAGAAATCTCTCACAGTTTTATGTATACTTCACTCTGTTGTGTGATGCAGTCACGGCACATAGACGATGGTGGACTTAATAGGCGGTCCTCCAAAGTATAACCTGAAGTGTGACTCTTTCCTCCTGGGGTCCAAGGGTCTCAGCAAAACAGCAAAAGTTAAGCTACTTCACAGTATTCACATTCGTCTCTCGATGGGCAGAAGATAATCTCGTGGATACCTCTGACTGAGTTGGTGGCAGTTAGAAATGAGCTAGGAGCAGCGCTCACGTCCTCATCTCCTCATAAATCAACCAGTTGTCTGTCACCTCGGTGGTGCCCTGTTATCCCCTAGGTGTTCTGTGACCTCCTGTGTACTTAAGGAATTGGAAATTTAGTGCAGTATCAAGACTGTTTTGACTCTGAACCAGTTTGTACACATGTTACAGAGTTGATAATTGTTTTAAAACCTTAAAAAATGCATTTTATCGCTCAGGTATTTGAAGGAAGATGAATTTGGCAGAGATCTGTGACAACGCCAAGAAAGGGCGAGAGTACGCGCTTCTGGGAAATTATGACTCATCGATGGTGTATTACCAGGGGGTGATCCAGCAGATCCAGAGACACTGCCAGTCAGTGAGAGACCCGGCCGTCAAAGGGAAGTGGCATCAGGTAGGACGGTGCGCCTACTGTTCCATGTGCCATGGCGGCCGTGTTCTGTTCACGTGAGGCAGCAGAGTTGGGAAATTAGCCAGAGAATTTACATGTTCTGGTATTGGTCTGCATACTGAGCTACACCTCACATTTAATTCTACATGCGGTTCTGATAGACCATCTACTCAATAGTCTATGTGTTTCTGACCATGCATTTTAATCTTTGAGGATACACAATTATAGCTGAAGGTTTCCTTAATTTTGAAAATGTTTGTGCTCAATTGTATCTGCCAGCAACTTTTTAGAATTAGGTGTTTCTTGTTGCTATCCATCCTTTCATTTTTGTTTGTAGTTTTGACCTATTTCATAAAAGTTTTCCTTGAAAGTGCCCTTACAAACACAAATGAGTTGGTAATCTAATCAAGGCATTAGCATCGGTTCTGTCTTTCTGACTGTACGACTTGATTATATAATAGTACAGTTAATGCAAACTTGAATTATAATTTCCCCAATTACTGTTGTAACTTAAAATCCTTTTAAAATTAAAAGTACAAAGTCTGACAGCACTTTGAAGTTTCCATTTCCTTTGGTGTGTTTCCAGAGCCACCCCTCATTTCTCTACCCGTCAGAAGTTAGTGCGCCCTAAGTTTTGAGGGAAAATGGGCTTGTTTTCCAACAGAAGATTCACCAGTTGCATTGAGTAAGAATGCCACACTAGCTCTAACTTGGGCTGAAATTATTGGGTCTCAGGTTTTCTTGCCTCTCCCAGGCAGGGTGCTTGTGTTTTGTGGTGGGACGTGTTTCTCTGGAGAGACTCCCGTGCACACTTTACACGGGGCTGGCATGTAATGTCATGTATATTGTGTCATATGGCCACACGTGCTGGCGGTCCCCTCTCACTGGGGGGTCTGTCTTTGTTCTGCAGCTTCCTGGTGGCTCTTTTCAGTATACTGTTCCAGGGAAGTTTTTCTGCTCTGCTTTGGAGTTAAGTGTGCTTTCTGGTTAAAGACTGCTCTAGTTGTTAAAGAGGAGTTTATAGGTACGACTTTTCCAGTCGCTGTTTGCTCTGAGAGCTAACCTGGGTGCCAAGTTTGAAGGCAGGACTTTCCACGTGGTAGGTACTCAGTTATGTTTTTCAAATGTAGGGAAAATCTTGACTTAAGATAAACTTTATCCAGGACTCAGAAGAGTTGAAGGTCAAATGAAGCTGAGGTGAAGGAGATCATAAATGAGGGTGGGTGCTGTGTGGTCCTTAGCAGTGTCCAGCAGTGACCCGTCTCTCGGGGCAAGCATTTCATGCTTAGTGACAGTGGCGATGGGGGATAGGGGTGACAATTTTGACCAATTTCATTTCAATCTCTAAGAAAATTGAAAGATTTAGCATGGTATCTTCAATATCTGGGGTGAATAACTTGTTCCTGATGCAAATGCTTGTTTTAAGTTATATTAATAATCAGCACATTCTTTATTAGACACATTCTTTCCTTTTGTGAAGGGGTATGCAGTGCAGCCTCTGCCCTACTGCGCTGAGTCTGTCACTCTGAATAGCTGTTTATAACGCATCTGTGACTCATTTGCACACTTTGACTAACGCCAAGAAAGTTTACCCTCTGCAGTAATTTATTTGCACTTTATGTGAACTTTGAACGGCTTCTAATGTAACGGCTCCTTTCTTAAGGTCCGGCAGGAACTGTTGGAAGAATACGAACAAGTTAAGAGTATTGTCAGCACATTAGAAAGCTTTAAAGTCGACAAGCCCCCAGACTTCCCTGTGTCTTGTCAAGATGAGCCATTTAGAGATCCGGCAGTTTGGCCACCCCCTGTCCCTGCAGAACACAGGTAAGTGAGACGCGGTTGATAGGAGCTTCTAGATAACCATGCTCAGAGTGAAACTTTATTCAGACAGTTTTGCAGACGCATTTTGGGGCTTATAAACTTAATATGCTTATCATTTTTGTTCCTTGTAGGGGTCCAGAGTTTGTGTTGGTAAAAGAAGAGGCAAATTCGTGTCATGCCCTTACTTTCCATGGCCTTACGGTTGTCACTGTAACAGGTGCCTGACAGCTTAGCAGTTAAAAGATTAGCACTACACTTTGGTGTTTGTTTGAGAGGACTGACCCCTTCCAGTGAGCATGGGGAGACTGGATTCATCTGGTTTGGCCAGAGACTTAGTGTGGATGGGACACCTGTAATTTTCAGTGGCCTATCATTGCTTAAAGACTCCTCAGGGTGGCATGGAAGGCTTTTGTTCCCACCAAAAGTTTTGTTTTCCTCTCTGACCCTCTCCATCTGATTGCTTGTTCTCTTCCTCCTGTCTCCTGTCTTTGCATTGTTTCTTTCTCCAGGGAACCCAGTAATTCACACCTCTAAGCTGCTCATTGTCCTCAGGGCCCTGTCAACTGGCTGAAGCAGGTGTCATGTTGCATTTGCTTGTCTCTTCAGGATTGGAGAGCAAGTGATGGAAGGCAAGGTCCAAGACCGCGTTTGCTAAAAACCACACAGCAGATGTCCTTTGCTAACACAGAGGCTTGCCCATGGGAGGAGTTCCACACTCTCTGAGGAACTCCATTAAGTTTACGAGTTAGGAGGCTGAGCCCTGGGGGACCTTGATGTGTGAGTCAGGATAGACTGGGATCTGAGATCGGGTCTTTGGGCTTTCCTTCTGTCTCTTGCCTTGTGAAGTGGTTCTGTGGGCAGTGTCGTTCTATAGAAAACACATCTTCCTTTTGCCAGTAGCTGGGGTCATCTGTTCAACTATCTGCTCTCTTGAAGTTTTCCAAAACATTTAAAGGATTGTGAAAAATGTTAATATTTTGTTGTTTTGTTTTAAGACAGGGCCTTGCTATGTAGACCAGGCTGTCCTAGAACTTGTCATGTAGCCCAGGCTGGCCTCTATCTGTGAATCTTTTGAATTAACCTCTCAAGTGCCAGGATTGCGTTCTGCACCATCTCCCACACCTAAAGTCTTCCAGAATTTCTTCTACCGAGTTCCGGGTGGTTTGTGATTTCCCTAGTAAAGGCAGGCACTAGATGAGAATTCATTTTTCAGGACAATGATGCATTTTTGGCTTAGGTAGCCCTTACCTCTCTGAGCGCACCATTTGAGGAGTCATGGTTGTTCTCTGGGAAACTCCAGAGGAAATACTGAAAAGAAAGGAAGAAAGAAAAAGAAGAAAGGAAGGAAGGAAGAGAGGAAGGAAGGAAGAAAGAGACAGTTGTCTGTCAAGACATCACAATGTCCCTGTACATGCAGTTAATGGAATGTTTCACTTTTTTCTGGAAATCATTAATTCCAAAATCTACTTCTGGCTTAAAGCTAAGAGTTCCTTAAAATTGATATTTTAGAGTGCATGTTCTGAATTGTTAGGTCACCTGCATTAATTTCAGGAGGCAACTCTAACATTTGTGACTCAAATGATAAAAATTGTGGCTAACATTCTCCTATTGATGATTGCTGACCTGAAAACTGTCACTTATGACCGGCTCCTAACTCAGCCTTCTCCTGCTATTTGTCCTTCTGACATGCCTGTAACTTAGACTGCATTTATGTCTATACTTATTTTTAATCCTATTTTTTAAATGATGAAAGTAAAAGATAAACACATAGCAGACGTGGGTGCTGGAGAGATGTCTCAGTGTGTGCTGTCTTGCAGAGGACCCAGGTTGGGTGCCCAACATCCACACTGGGCGGCTCACAGTCACCTCTAAACTGCAGCTCCAGGGGATCTTCTGGCCCCCATGGCATGTGTACACATAAAGGAAAACGAAGTCTTAAAGCAGTTCTGCCACATACTGCCCTTGTTCGTGGCGTGTGCTTCTGGTTCTCTGTGGATTAGAGACAGTGAACATGAACACGGCAATCTGAGCACGCATGTCACCCGGGAGAGAGACTCTTGTCTCCACATTGTATTACTTTTGTGTCACTACAAATACCTGATGAGAACAATGAAGAAAGGCTCAGGGTTCAGGGTTTCAGGGGCTGGAGTCCAAGGCCACTGGGCGTTGTGCTGTGGGCAGAAGGCCTGTGTGGAGGAAGCACCTGGCGGAGGAGTGCCTCTGCTCGCTGGAGACAGGAAGCAGAGCGGCGGCAAAGGCGCCAGGGGCAAGATCACAGTACACACTCCAAGATCACAGTACCTGCTGGCCCTACTGGTAAAGGGTCCACATGGCCCTGTCCCTGGGACCCAGTGTATAACACATGAACCCGTGGGGACATTTCACGTTCAGACCTTTAACACACCTGTCAGTGACCACAGGAAAACACAGGACAACTCAAGAGGTCGTATGAGGGCGGGGGGAGATTGGAGGTTGGGGGTGAGGAATGTTTAATACCTAGGTACTAATGTGGGTCATAATTTAAGACTCTAGGAACAGGCTCTGCCTGTAAACAAGCGACAGTGGCCTGCCACGGTGGAGAATGCTTTAGTGACACACATGCAAGGCACGCATTACTGAGCCAACTCAGTCTGGTGCATTGAACGTGTGCAAGGATGACCAAGTCATCGCGTGCTCTCAGTTAAAGGCCGTGGGAAGCTGGAATTGAACACCGTTGTACTACTTTAAACCTTGTGTTTCTTCTCCAAGTCATGAAACAAAAACTCCACCTGGAGATGATGATTGCCTGGCAAAGTTCTTTAAAAAGACATCTGGGTCTGAGTGGTGTGACTGATGCCCACTTGCTCTGGGGCCATAGTTATTTTAACTCTGAACATTGATTTCAGCCTCTTCTATAGTGGAGTCTCTCCCTCATGGGATTAAATAAGAGAATTCAGTGATGATGACCAAGAGGTATAAGTTAAAATCAATGGTCAGCTTTGAAAAAAAGGAGCTATGTATTCTTTCAGATAAATAATAAAAGAATGACGTAATTAACAATTATCTCATTCAGAAAAACCTCAAATAATTATATTTTCTCCTTGAAAATTATGTCTAAATCTTTAGTTTCTGGACCATGTTGGATAATGCCGGCAGAGAACCTGCTGGGCTTTCACTGCTGACCCATGAAGTTGGTGTTCATTTTCAGGGGACCGGGTCTGCTAACTAAGCACTGGCCACTTGCTGTCTCTAAGTGATCTCTGACTTAAGTATTCCAGTGACCCCACCACATATGGTCTGTTCTAGCATGCTCTTTTAATGCTGAGACCCTGATGTCCAGACAATTATAGTGACACTAAGCTTGTTATTTTTCCAAAGTCAGGATTTGAACCCAGACCTTCTCAGTGCCAGTGGTCTTATTTGTATCCATTTTGCTCTGTGATTTCAACACACACATCCAGTGGCATTTGTGGCTACATTTTGATATATAGTGTGTGTCCTAATGTCTACTTGTTAAATTCTAGTAGTGCTAGAATAAAGAAATTGAAAATGCTTAATGAAATAAAGATTAATAATTTAAATGTAATTAAAATATGTCCCAGTGGGAGCACCACACTGAAATAATTATTTTAGTCAATAGAGAAATATAATTTACTGTTTTCCTACAAAGCCTTTCAGAGTTGAAGTTGATGAGCTTGGCCTTGGCTGCTAATCTGGCCAGCCTGTCTGACTTCGGTCTGGCTCAGTTTATAGAACTGCAGTCCAGAACTTCCTCTCTGTTTTCCAGTTACGCGTCACATCGTGCGCACGCGGCAGCTTCTCTCAGTGGTTTGCCATGTTTTTTTGCAGTTACACTTTATGTGTCATGGATTTGCTGAGTTTAATCATGATCATGTTTTAACTCACCAGCAGCTGCTTAGATAAATCAAAGCAGTCTTTTGAATAAATTAGATACATTGCCTTAAGTCTGAGAAAATTGAGTTGTGAAAGTAGGGGTCATGATGGGAGGTCAAAGCAGTGGTAGAGTTAAACTCTTAAAAAGAGAAGCCTTCAGATTATGTCCTTTGTAAGTAGGTTTCTTATATTAGTGAAATGGCTAGGCTTAGTGAGTACATTCTCTTTAACAAGGTTTTCTATTCTTGTTGAGGCCTTTGACTATGGTTGTCTAGCTAGGACTGATATAGTCAGTAAAATACATTTTATTTCTTTTTGTGTATATGTACATGTGTGAGTGTGAGTGTATGAGTGTGTGTGTCCATGTCTGCGTGAGTGCTGGTACAGAGGTGAGACAAGGTCTTTCACTGAAGCCGGAGCTGGGCTGGAGGCCAGCAAGCCGCAGTGACGCTCCTGCCTCTGTTACTGCATGACTAAAGTTGCAGGCACTGCTGTTGGCATGGGATTCAAACTCAGGTCCTCCTGCTTACATAGCAAGTGTTACCCTCAGACTCACCGCTCTAGCCCTTAAATATTCTCTGTTCATCTTAAGAAGTGAATATAGTAGATCTTTCTCCCAGCCTTTCTGAAGTAGAATTTGTATTTAAGGTGTAATGATTGGATTACATTGTGAAATACTGACTGTAGTTAAACTCACCTCACCTCACATAATTTGCCTTTTTTTTTCTTTTCGTAGTGAGAACACAAGGCTCTGCCTTAGTAGAATTCAAGTATGTAGTACAGATGGCTCGCAGTGGTCACCTTCATATATGCTAAATGTCCAGAACTGATTCTCGTGTGACTGGAACTTGGCTTGTGACAGTGTCAGCTGTGGTCTGGATGTCTGCCAGAGCTCATGCATTGGCAGCTTATTCCCCAGGGCAGCAGTACTGGGAGGCTGGATCTCTGAGGAGGGATTGGGTCCTGAGGGTGGGGCCCTGGGATGGAAGGTGGAGTACCCCCATGGCACAGCCAATCATGCTGCACCTTCCATCATGGAGCCATGCCATGTGAATGTCCTTGCAGGTGTGGGTCGCTCAGACCTAGCTTTCTCAGTCTGTTCATTCTGAATTATTCAGTCTTAGACATTCTGTTAAGTGGCACATACTGGACAGAGAAACCGTTTCCTGTGCTTTAGCCCCTGGGAGCCGCCATTCTCTTCTCTAGTTCTGTGATCTGACTGTTTTAGATGGCATCTGTGCAGAAGATCCCACATTTGTCTTTCTGCACGGGGTTTATGTCACTTAGCACAGTGTCCTATAAGTTCATCTATGTTTTTTTCAAATAAGAGAACGCTCCTTTATTAAATTTTTTCATTTGTTATACATACCAATGACAGTTTCGTTCCCCCTTCCTCTTCTTTCCCCCCTCGTCCCATCTATCTCCCCTGTCCACTCCTCCTCCTCCTCAGTCCTCTCTTTGTTAAAGCTGGATAAGAGAGTCCACCTTCTTCTCAGCGCATTTCCTGACCATCCCTCTGAGCTGTGTACGTGTCCTGCTGCTATGAGTAGGGTTGAAGCAGACACAGGACTTCATGCCCCTTCAACGCCCCATCCGGTTTTACCTAGAATAGACTCACAAGTGGGACTGTTTGGTCATACACTAGTTCTAGTTTTAATTTTTAAAATTTTTATTTCTGTTGTATGTGTGTAGATGTTTTGTGCTGTAGGAAGACCTGCAGCTTGTAAGTGCCTGCCTGTTGGGGCGTGGCCGTTATACTACATACGCAGATGCAAAATCCCTTTTTTCCTTCCTCCTTTCCGCCTACTGCTCATTTTGGATTGCAGGATTCAACTGGTCAAGTGGAGGATTCTGATTTGTGAGTTTACCCCTAAATAAATAACTATCTATTTCTCAATTCTGAACTAGTGTGGGCTTTCTTTTAAGTGTCTGTTCACCGCTTCACCTGACAAGTTCCCTGCAACACCTGGCGCCCTCATGGGTGAACAACAGGCTTGCTGTTGTCTAAGCGGTTTTTTGTAAAATCCCCATCACAGTGGCGTTTGCAGCTGTCCTGTTTTACCACAATTAAAACATTTGGAGTTTGATTATAGTCAAATGTCTCAACATTCATTGTATACCAAATCCATTCATCTGTAGGTGCTGATCTAAACATTAAAGGCCCAATTATCTTTTTGCATTCTAAGTTTGCATTTTCAGAAGCCGAAGATTCAAGAATTATTCGTCTAGCTTTTGGGTCTGCTACTACCCTTGATCACATATGTGCAGTGCCCACAGAAGTCAAAAGAGGGTGCTAGATTCTCTGGAACTAGAGTTAAAGACAATTGAGAGCCACATGTAAATGCTGGGACTCAAACCTAGGTCCTCTACAATAGCTGCCAATGCTCTTAACAGCTGAGCCATCTCTCCAGCCCCTATTTTTAATTTTTGAGTGTCTATTGGTGTTGTTTATGATGGATATACAGATTATATGTCCATGTGGTAGATTTTAACCAGCCATGCCTTGTGGAGGAAGGGCAAGTGACATTGTATATGTGAATCTGAAGTTAATGAGTCAGTTTGTTCTGTATAGGTCATTTTGTGATTAAAGCCCTAGTAGACCTTCTAATGCTATTTGCTCAAGACCTGGAGGGAGGGGCTGGGAAGAGATCTGTGTGTAAAGGGCTTGCTTTGTAAGGATGGCGACATGAGATTGGATTCCCAGCTCCCCACCTAAGACCTGGGTCCAGAGGAAGCACCTACAATCCAGTGCTGGGAGCAGAGGTAGAAGAGCCAGCTGGCCTAGCTCAGTCAGTGAGCCACTGCAGAATCCACTTGACCTCTGATGCATGCATGCTTGCGTGTGTGTCTGTCTGTGTGTGTGTGCACATGCGCACACGTGTCTGTGTGTGCACGAGCTTGGGGAGATGGCACAAGATGTCTCCATGTACACTTAGGAGACTAGTTTTCTTTAAGTCCCTGCCTGAGTTCTTGAAGATTTAATGTCAAGGCTGTTAGCACCTTCCCCTGGGTTCCATGCTAACTTAAGTAACTGTCAGCATTCAAAACAAAAGAAAAGAAAAAGCCCAATTAATAATGAAAAGGCTCCGTTAAGACCACAGTCAAGAACTGAGAGGAAACTGCTGTTTCCTGTTGGCAAATCCTTTGCCTCTGCTCTGACTCAGTTGTTTTTCTGGCATAGGGGGTGGAAGAGGTGGTATGATCCGGTCATCCTCCAAGCTCGCCCAGTGTGAGGTGTGCATCACAGTGAGCATGCTCTGCAGCCCTGCATCAAACCTTGGGAAGAAGAGGGCTGCAGGATCCATCTGCCATGAGCTTTGTAAATGTCCTGTGTATGCCAGGCGTTTATCTTTGGCCTGCAGGCAGTATAGTGGCGATAGCTAACTCACAGAGCTTGGCCTCAGGAAGGCTGGCATCTGCAGTGGGGCTGCACCAGGCCCTGTGCACACCAGATGGAATGAGCGAGTGGGTATGGCTCCTGCCCTGGAAGCATTTGGTCTTGTAGGTGGGTGTAGAGCATGCTGGGTAAAATGGAATAAACTTGGTGACTGATGTGAAGGGGAGAATGAGAGCAAATGGACTTGATAATTGAGAGTCCAGGCCAGGCTATTGACTAGGCGTTAGAGGGAAGAACAGATCGTGGGAGAATCATGGCTGTTACCCGAGAGTGTCAGCCAAGGTGAACACAGACAATTTAAGGTTGTTCTTCATATGGTGAAGTATGTTATTGCCTAACACTGGGCCCAGCCTGGGATTGCACCCATTTCCTTAACATTCTGGAGTTACATTATCGGCTGGAATATGGGACAGCCTCTGATTTCAGATTGTGAGGAGAATGTAGGTAGCAGGGTGATTTGTCTCCATAATAAGTGGCATTTACTGAGTTCTTTACCTGGCTTAGAATTTAGTCTTCATAACCTCCCATGACCATAGCCACTGTAGGACAAGGGCTGGGAATCAGATGGAATTTACCAGCAGGAGCTCACCCGTGGCTCAGTGCACAGCTTCAGAAACACATATTCTAAAATGTTATTTGGATAGCTGAAGCGTGATCTGCTCTGAAGCCTGGGCTGATCTCAAGCTCGTGGCCTGTCTGGCTCGGTTTTCCACGTCTGAGACTTCAGACTTGGACCACTGGTGCACAGTTAGAGCAGAACAGCCGAGAGTGACAGACCGTGGATGTGCCATTGTCAGGGAGCCGCACTGAGTGGCGGCTGGAGGAAGCCCTAGAGTCTCTGTGAGTTATTTGCAGAGGGCAGAGGGCAGATACCTGGGCTGCCTGCAACGCTGTGCTGGAGGCTGTACGGACGGATAATGCTTGGCTGAGAAGCACTGCTGCAGGGCCAGTGTCCTTCAGGTCTCAGGAGCAGTGGCGCTGGTGCAGTAGTGGGGACAGAAAGCTCAGTGGGAGCAGGCTGGCAGGTGTGGAGAAAGGGTTCCCTCCTGCAGGTACTGTGGTCACTGCACAGGAAGGGAGCACCTAGGAAGGCTGTGTGAAGGTGAGGGGCCAGGTATCCTAACGGGGAGGGCATTCTGTTGGGCTTTGTTCTTGATTTTTATAGTTTCATTCTTCCTCTTATATATATAAGCTTTCTGTAGGAAACATCCGTATCTTGCTACAAAATACAGTGGTCACCTGAATTTTGAATTTTGGAATTCTAGGTATTTACTACAGTGAGTGCCTAAAATATTTTTTTTTAAGATTTATTGTAGAGATAGATATGGGGGTTTAACCTGAAGGTCAGAAAAGTAAAACAGCCAGCCACTGGCTCTTACTTCTACCTCAGTCTGAAATGGTGATCCTGCCTCCAGGAATCTCAGAATGAGTCTGTGTGTGAGAGCTGTCTTCTCCCGTTTTATATTCCTCTCTAGTACTGGGATTAAAGGTGTGCACCACCACCACTCAGTTTCTATGGCAAACTAATGTGGCTAGTGGGATTAAAAGTGTGTGTCACCATTGCCTGGTCTATAAGGCTGATCACTGTGACTGTTTTATTCTCTGAACTTATTTATTAAAATACAAATGAAATATCACTGCAATTTATTTTATGTGTGTGAATGCTTTGCCTACTTGTATGTCTGTGTACCACATGTGTGCCTCTTGCCTATGGTGGCCAGAAGAGGACATTGTATCTCCTGAAACTGGAGTTACAGATGGTTGGGAGCTGCCATGTGTGTGCTGGGAACTGAACCCAGGTCCTCTGCAAGAGCAGCAGTTCTCTTAGCCACTCACTGAACCATCTCTCCAGCTCTCTAAACTTGGTATTTCTGTATTTTAGAAAAGGCAACTGAAAGTGGACACTGCAATTTCTTAGAGACAAATGAAGGCGTAAAGACAAGCTAGCAATGTCAGAACGAAACCATAACACATTTACACTTGGGCTGAAAAATCTTTGTCTTGCTGTTCTTTCCCTGGCAAGCTGCTGTCTGCTGTAGAGTAACCATCTTCCCTTCTCCTTAGTTACTAGGAACTCCACATCCCCATCAGTGCAGTGCTGGGTCTGAACTGCAGTGAGCAGCCCACTAGTGTGATAATGCCACACGCTCCCTCTAGACTCACTCCTCCCCTTTTGTGACACTGCTTACCATTTCTGTTGGAACTCTTTCCCCTCTTCTAGCTCCTGTGACTTTTACATGGCCCCACTGTTCTTCCTTGTTTGTCTCTAGTCCCCCGTTCCTGTGCCCCCCCCATGCAGTTCATCTTGACCTCACTGGTACCCTTTGGAAGCTGACAAGCAGGAGTGGGTCCTTGCCATGCAGCATCATCTGCTCTAGGAAGGCTGCTGCCTTTGCACAGACCACTTGGCAGCTCTGGAGGAAAGAATGTTTCCTCTTAGCTCTGCCACCCAGTGGCCCTGAGGACAAGCTAGCCAACTTCGTCCTCATTTTCCTCCTCTGTAATTGAGATCAGTGTGGCAGTTACCTCATGCGGTGCTTGTGAGAATGAAGCCCAGTAGTTGTATGGAGAGTATGAAGAGCAGCCTGGCCCGGTGGGGCGTGCGGCTGGGTTTGCAGCTTCCACCTGACGCCAATGACTGACCCTTACCTGTCTTTAATCACGTGACTCCGAGAGGCCAACCTTAGACTTTATTTGCTCATACTTACTGCTACCAGACTGCACACAGCCCCAGGTCATGTGATCTGAAGAACTGGGGCCTTGGACTTGATCAGTGCTGCACCCCCCAGTACCAAGAAGAACGTGTGGCGCAGTGTAGGTGTTCCAGAAGCATTCCTGCTTACACCTCTCTGTTCCCTGTTTGTCTTTCTGCTTTGCTTTCATCCTGGCTGATGTGTATTTAGTGGGTCTCACAGTGAAGGTCCTTTTAGTGGTAAGCTACCAGATTTTATTTTAGAACATCTGTCTTTTCCTGTCGCTCTTAAATGGCAGTCCAGGGCAGAATAGCCGGCTGTTATTTATTCACTGTGCTCTGATGACTAGCTGGCTGCTCTCCGCATTTGTAAAGCTGTATGCGAGTACAGTGTAAGTCTCTGTTTGACCATCAGGGCCTAGGGCAGTGGTGCTGTGCGCCCCACTGAAGCCGCTCTTCAAAGAAGCCTCATGAGTTTGCTGCTCACACAGCCTGGAGGCTGTCACAGAGTCCCCACAGTGAAGCATGACATTGTGCAGTGATGCGGCAATGGACAAAGAAGTACAGAGCGGAATCGAGGCTGTCCTCGGGGACACTGACAGCGTCTGTTACACATGTCCTATCCAGCTGCAGTGAGGTGGAACTGAAGACAGAGAGCACGTGCATCCTTCCCACTGGACGGGAGATTTGCTCCAAAGGCCACCTCCAGCTTGCTGAGCCCTCTAGGAGTCCATCTGAATAGTGCACGGCAGGACGAGCTCGGTGGCAGTCCTGGAAGGCAGCCTGCGAACAACCAGCTTAGAAGGAATCAATCCTATGACATAGCTACCAAGCCAGATGTGTGTACAAAGTGGACTGCGGTAGGGCGAGAGCAGCTGCTAAGTAGCAAGTTGAGAGTCAGGACTGTCTCAGGATTCATGGGCGAGTCTGGGATTGCAGAGCGCCTGTGCACAGCTGTAAGGGCTAGCCTTGGGGATGGTGAGCAGAGGCCTCATGCTGGAGTAGAGTCTAAAAAGCTGGACCACGACGACAGTCATTTAAATAGCACAGCTGCTAGCAACAGGAGAAACTCGACGTGTTCTAAGTGGAGAGATAGTCTCAACTTATCTTCTCTGCCTGTGCCCTTGACTGCCACAGGAAAGACATTTTGGCATGCACAAACACACAAGCACACAAATCCCTAAGCAGAACTGCGCTCGACCACTATCTATCTCTTCCTCAAAACAGAAAGCCTAAGTAAAACAGGCCTGCCCTATCCCAACAACGGCAGAAGCACTGCACTGAGAGACTAAAGGTTTTCTGTGCTAGATGTTGGCCCCAGGTCTTGGTGCGCACTGGGCAAATGTTCTGCCACTGAGCTGCGCCCCAGACCTGTGTACTCTAGACAGCAATTGACCGTCGCTAGTTCTCATTCTTCACTGTCTCGTCATGTTTTGATTTCATGAACGTTTAAATGACTAAGAATGCCCTAGAACCAATAATGTGATAAAACTAATTTCCAAAGTGTTTGCTGGTCATTTTTCAGTGAGCTCTCCTCCCCAGTTCCTTTCCCGTGGCCCCCTGTCACACTGTTGTTTGCTTATCTCTGTCTTCTCCTGGGGCCAGTGGTGTCGCTAGCTGTATGCTAAAAATGGCTGCTCAGTAACTGCTGAACTGGGCTACACTCTGAGGATGAAGATGTGCGTGCGAGAAGCCCGACAGACAGCTGTGCGGCTCTAGCAGCCGCTCCTAGTCCTAGCAGATCCCAACAGTGTGAATATGCTGTATGCAGCGGCCGCTATTCTCACGGTTGGGACAGAATCCTGATGAGGAAAGCCTGATTTTGACTCAGTGATGTCACTTCATCATGAAAGTAAAACGTGGCAGTGGGAGGAGGAGAGGTAGGCAGAAGTACGAGGCGGCTGCTCATTTGGCTGAACAAGAAGCAGAGATGGCACAGGGCTGGGCTCTACCCCATCAAACCACTGTGTCACCAGACCTCACTTCTTAAAGGTCCAGAACCATCCAAAGCTGAACCGCCAACCAGAGGCCGAGTGAGACGGCAACCGTGGGTGTCATTTTACATTAAACCACAGCACTATAGTGGAGCCGCAACATCGTAGGACTTCACTATTTTCCCCGAGTTATGGGTCCTCAGCCATTTTCCTATCTTGTCAAATTCTCTATTGTTGTGCTAGCTTCTATGATGCCAGGAAGGAAACTCTGGTGAGTAGGTGAGTTCAAACCCCAAGCCTGCAGGGCACATTGCAGACGAAGGGTAGGAAGAACGCGAGAGCTGGGAGGGAGGATGGGAGCATTGTGGAGTGCTCACTTCCAGGCGTGGCGTGTGCCCGTGAACTCATAGCAGCTGTGATTCCCTGCACAAGATCTTCCCAAGGTTGACCCTGTGGCACCTCGTCATGGAAGGGGGTGCTCATAGGGCTCCACACTTCCCTGAGTTGATGGGGGACGAAGAGGCCTTTTCAATGGTGTTAACAGGAGGATGCAGGCTGTGTTGCCCGCTGCTGGTGGTTAATAGTTACTTTCAGCAGAGTAATGGCTCCGCATGTGTCACCTATATTTAACAATTGTAACAGCCATTACACATTAGGGAAAACGGCGACAACTTCTCGAGTAAAATGGTATTGAACTATTTGTCTTTGATTAGTTCTTGTTTTACTGTCTTTCTGTTGTCAGAGCTCCACCTCAGATCAGACGTCCCAACCGAGAAGTGAGGCCTCTGAGGAAAGACATGGGAGCAGGAGCCCGAGGACTCGTGGGCCGAGCACACCCGATATCCAAGAGCGACAAGCCTGCAAGTAGGGACAAGGACTGTAGAGCCAGAGGGAGAGATGACAAGGCAAGGCTGCGATTCGTGCTCTTTCAGTCCAGGCCAGGCTTTGGTGGATATTGTAATTGGTATTGAGTTCCTTAGGGTTTTTTATATTCTGAAAGCCAGGTGTAGTGAATGTACACCAAACACACACACATACACACACACACACACACACACAGACACACACACACACACACACAAAGAGAGAGGAGTATAAAGGCATTAGTAAATTAGACCTTGTACAGCAGCATTACACTAAAGAAAGGAACACTAGGAGTAACCCTGACTGCGGGTTACTGGAAGGCTCTAGACACCCTCATGAATAATTCATGAGACAGCCCACTCCCCTTTTCAGAGTAGGAACCTAAGGGACAGGGCTCTCCAGTTCTCTCAGGATAAGGGGCAGCATCTGAAGACCTCCCCTTCCCCTACCCCACTCATCATTAAAGTCTGGATCCGATTTGAGGAAAGAAACCTACAGCTGAATAAATCTTGGGTTGTAAACATGAGGACACGGCAACCAAACCACAGTTGTCAGACGTCCACCCTGTTCCTCTGGAGGTTATTTATGGCTTTTCGTCTGCAGCGTTTCTGAATAACTGCCTAAGTCTTACCCTGTCACTGACGTGCTAAGTTCTCAGCCTATCCCTGGAGTGTTAGCCTTTCTCATTTCTGTGCTTGGTGAGGAGGTGGAAGAGAGACTCCGAGTCTCCGCCAAAGTAAAAGCTACTGTTAAAGAGACAAACACGAACGTGTCAGGATAGCTCATATTGTCTCTGACCCGATCGCCATGCCGTGCAAGCTTTAGCAGAGGCCGACTGACAATGGTGACAAGAGGATCACTAGGGTATTAAACTCCTTTTGAAAACATTTGGTTGGTGTGTTGCAACCTGCTTGAAAAAAATGAAATACAGTAGTTCATAAAAATCAGACTGTATGCCTATAATAAAGGTAGTAGTTATCTTGACAATATGTAGTTAAGTATATACGCATTCAGTTATAGGCGCTCCTATTTGGCAAGTAGAAGGCCTTGTGGGCTGATGAGGTGTCTTAGGACAAAGCTGTTTAAAGAACTTGTAATGGGAAGGTGAAGGGCCCAGAGTGTATCTGGTTTTTGTTTCTTTGTGTTGGTTCCCAACCGTCTTTCCATTAAGATCGCAGTTTTAGGCTCAGTGTGGTGGTGCACACCTTTGGTCCAGCACTGGGGAGGCAGAGGCAGGCAGATCTCTTTGAGTTCAGGGCCAGGCTGGTCTACATAGTAACTTGAGACTCTGCAACAAAAATAAAACAAAATTATTTATAAACATGTGCTTGTGTGTTCTCATAATCTAGTAGATTTATTACTTTGTGTATAGAATTCTGAATGCCTTTTATATTCCAGACACTTAGCTTCATTGATATAAAAAATGAGGATAAGAGGAATTTATTTTGGGCCCATGAAATGGCTCAGCAGGTAAAGGAATTTATACTAAAGGCTTGGCAAGGGTTCCTAGTATATTTGCCTTTTAGCTTTGTGTGTAGGATTGAGTGATGGAACAGCACCTAGCAGCAGCAGAAACAGTGCTCTCCCTGAGTGCTGTGACTTTGTTGTTGTCCCTGCTGCATTTGAAGCCTGTGCTGGCTTCTTTGGTCCTGTCTGAGGATAGCCCACCTCCTGCTCAGTCTGAAGGTGTGGGCTGCAGAGGCTCAGGACTGTGTACCTGAGCTTTAAATTGTGATGTGAACAGTGTCAAAGTCTTCCTTATTTAAAAAATTTTTCAATTAATTTTTCTGTCATAAGAAAACACTTCATAAAAAATTCTGGTAAAATTTGTGAGGAAACTGCATCCTTTTCCTCCCATTTCTCTTGAAGCTTCCGATAGGCTTCAGACTAGGTCTGAGTTTAAAATGCTGGTTTTAAAGCAAGCACCAATCATTTTGTATAATAATTTGTTGTTGAGGTTGTGTTTCTTTTTAATCCTGAAGGTCGCAGGGTTTGGATAGCAGTGTGTACCTTAATTTGTTTAGTACACTTTTACTAGGCATGTGCTTTGTGTTAGTCATAAATATAAACTAATAAAGTGTACCTGCTGTAATGCCAACACTCGGGGCTGAGACAGGGTAGTCACGAGTTTGGTGCCATCGGGCTTCATAGTGAGACTTCGTCTTAAAAAAAAAGGACCCCTGACTGACATCTGGCTATTTCTCATTGCTGACAGAAATGGCAGGAACAGCTAAGCCATGCTATTGGCATTATTTGAATGTACCAGGTGTCAGTCTGTTTGGGATGCCATACTAAAACACCAGGTCCTTTTCTAGACAGTGGAACCTCAGACAGTGTCTGGAGAAGGCATCTACAAGGCCCCACCTCTTAATAGCAGTATACCCGGGCCTGGCTTTTGATGTGACGTTGGGAGAACCCATGTGTTCAGACTATAGCCCATGGAAAATGGAATCTCCTGTTTTGCCATTTAAGCTTAGAGTCAGTATAGAAGTGTGCCAAGAAACGTAAGCTGCCCTGCTCCAACCTGAATTCTGTTTGAAAGGATGTGCAGTGTTAGTCATGAGACAGAGGAACACTGCTCTCCAAGAGCTAATTAACCATACTCGAGAACTAGAGGTTTATGTACAAATAATAAATGCTTTAAAAAATTAGAGAGGATATACTGAAAGTAAATATGAGGGAGTAGAAGGAATGTTTTTATATTATAATAAAAATAAGTTTAAGTCAGAAAACGACGATTCTCAAATGGGTTAGGCTAGCCGTATTAGCTTAACTAATTTGTGGTTAATGAGTAGTCTCTGCATGACCCCTTTATTCTGTCTACATGTGATTCTAAATAGAGGGCAAATTCTGCTCCCTGAACTCACTACTCAGTTCTCCAGCCTGACGTGCTTTGTCTCATTCTACATATCGAACGGCCATGGAGAAGGCTTTCCTTCTCGTGGTTAGCTGAGACGCAAGGCATGAAGAGATGTGGGAAAGAGGACTGGGAGATTCTGTTGATGCCTGCTGATTGATGACTGCACAAATGGGCAGCGACTTAAGAGAGTGCATAAATCATATGGAGTTATATTATGAATGATGATCCCACATGGGATACTGATGTGTGTTTAAGAATCCCTTTTCCAGAAAAATATATGTTCACATATAATTCATGCACATGTGCAGATTTGAATATCAACATAAGGCATGCTCATAATTTAGAAATAACAATTCTCCAGTGCTCCTTATAGACTTCATAGAATGCTTCCACCGATTTGGGCCCACTCTCCTCTGTTTGGCCTGTGATTGCACTGATGGAGGAATGCACTACAGACGTTGAATGCTGGTTGATAATTGTTTTCATTAGTAAGACAGTAGTAAAGCCGTGAAAAATAAAGCATCGTGGAATTTTACTAACTTGCCCACGACTTGTGTGCCATTGACAAAGGATAATTTTCAAATAATGGAAGAATATTCACTTTTTGTGTTTTTATAATATAAAACAACAGAAATGACATTTGTGTATGCATGCATGTATGTGTATGATGTATGCATATATATGTACACGTGTATGTGTCTAGGTGTGTGTGCCTATGCACATTTACACCAATGCATGCATGTATGGAGGTCAGAGGTTGATAGCAGGTGTCTTTGTCATTCTTCACCTTATCTTTTGAGACAGGCATGTGTGGAATATTACTTTATGTAAAGATGTATTTCCAGCACACAGAGGTTTGATTTTTAGTACTAAATGTGTTTCACAACTGACTAATGAAGTTCTTGAAAATTTAATAATTGTCTATTATAAGCCAAAAAGGAGCAGTTTCTGTAGTGACCCTTGTAGCTTTCTCGTCATGAGTGTGTCCATCCCAGGTCAGGAAGGAACACTGGCCCCTTGGAAGTCAGATGTCATGGTCCTTCTCTCTCAGTCTCTGACACTCCCCATTCCTCAGAGGAACCAGCATTCTGCCTTATGATGCCCATTTAGTAGCACCTTGTTTGCAGCCACCTGTTCTTTTGAATGGGATTTTTGTTTTTAGCCTTTCTTTCTTCCTTCATTCTTTCCTTCCTTCCTTCCTTCCTTCCTTCCTTCCTTCCTTCCTTCCTTCCTTCCTTCCTTCCTTCCTTCCTTTCTCTGTCTCTATCTCTCTCTCCTCCTCCTCCTCCCTCCTTCCCTCCCTTCCTCCCTCCCTGCCTTATTCTTTTCTTCCTCTGATTACTGTATGTTTGTGGGATCTCTCCATTCTTTTGCAGATACCGTAAGTTATTCTCATAATTACATGCCATTGTGTACAGTTAAATCTGTTTCCTTATAAGTAGATTTTTTATCTAGTCTGGAACTGTTGAATAGTGCCAATTTGGGTAGATTTTCTTTTTCTTCTTTGTGTATGTGCATCCATTTTTAGTGAGTTCACACTGGGGGTGGAGTGGTGGGCTCATAGGAGATGTGTAGGTTAGACATTGGGAGGTCACATCAGATAGTTTTGCAAGCAGGTATTAGCACTTTGCACTGTAATTGGCAGAATGGGAATTGCAGGTCTCCACTGGTGCCTGCACTCATTGTTGCTGGTCTCTTGAAGGTGTGTTGTATAAATACTTTGTAACTTTGGATACTAAATCGGTTCTTATGTGTATTGGATACATTTTGGTCAGTGATGTGTTTTAAGAACTGTCTTATTCTGGCCTTCTGACATTAAACCATTCATCCATTTTTCAGTCTCACATCAGCTAATATGTAGTGATGTATGTTTTCATTTTTGTAATCTTACAACATTTTTATCTCTATAACTGTGACTGAACTGCACATATGTAGGAATTGGCACTATCTTTTTAAAATCCACAGTGGTTTTCTTTACCCGTTTGTTATCATCTTAGTCCATGAGAGATGAGCGCTTATAGTATGGGAAAGGTGTATCTCGTCAGTGGGTTTTCCTTAGGGTGAGTTCCGTTACTGTACTCCAGCCTTGCTCAGCGGCCGTTCTTCACCTCTTGATTTTAGAATTTGTGTATTCTTATTGAGTTAAATTTTTCTCAGTGTCAAGGCCATCAAGTTGCCAAGGTTTGTGAGCTCTTGTTTAAATGTGGTATTTTATAAATAGGGAAACTGAATGTGGAATCTTAGTAACCACACTTAATTTTTTCTCCTTTTTCAAAGCCCCCTACTCATGCTACCCATTCTGTACACTACAAAAGTGTGAGCCAGAACCCAGGGAAGCTATTGCTCCTGGTCTGTTGGCCCTCAGCAGCCCAGGACACAGCTCACACTATATTCTCTGTTCAAAACCTTCCACTGACTTCCCACCTTAGAGCAGCAGCCAGTGTCCTTCTTCCAGCGTACACAAGCCCCGGACGGCCTGACTGCTGTTAGGACCTCTGTGACTGTGCCCTCAGTCCACTGCATGTGGTGCTTCTGTCTGCCCTGTTCTTGGAACTTGTGGACACAACCCTTGCCCATCTACTGTGAATGGTCTAACCCTAAATACTTCACCGTGTTTGTGTCCTGTATTCTTTGTGCCTAGAATCAAGTCTGGCACACTAAACATGCTCATGAATATCATGTAAAGAACATGCATATTGGTACCTACAGCTTGCTGTGGATTTATTGTTATGATCTTAGTGCCTTGATAGCACCGTGCAGGGCACTACACCCAAATCAGTAAGTGCTATTTTGCATTTCTCTACCTGCTTTACTTTGTGGAACAGTAGGGCTGGGTGGGCTCAGTTTGGGGGACTTGTCGAACATTTCCTGTGTTTGCTTCTGCTGCGGGCTAGAAGCAGCCCCCATGTGCAGCAGGATGCCCTGTGAACAAAGTGACCACAAGCACTGGCCTGCAGCTGGAGTGCACAGGCCGTGTAGATTTTGTTTTTCAGCTTTCTCATGTGGGAGACGGAAGAAAAAACACTTCATACTTCTTTCAGAATGACTATGCTGATCCATGCTAAGTTCCCAGGACACTGACACAGCGAGCAGAGGCTGTTAAGCCAACACGACAGTGGTAGACTAGAAATGACATTGAAAAGATTATACGAAATTCATGTTTTACAGAAGAGCTATGGGGCCGAGAGATGATGACTCAGTGGCTAAGAGCACATATTGCTCTCCTAAAGGACTCGGGTTTGGTAGCTTCAACTCAAAGAGGATCTGATGATGCCTCTGGCTTCCTCAAGCATCTGGGCACCTGCGTACCACATTTAAAAATAAAAATTTATAATTTAAAAATAAAAATATGTAATTGGCTGGGCAATAGTGGCACATACCTTTAATCCCAGCTTTTAAAGGCAGAGGCAGGCATATCACTGTGAGTTCGAGGCCAACCTGGTCTACAGAGTGAGTGCCAGGACAAGCTCCAAAACTACACAGAGGAACACTGTCTTGAAAAAAAACCAATATGTATGTATGTATGTACGTATGTATGTATATATTTGATATATCAAGACTGAGGCTGTAGTTCTGTGTTAAGAGTGCTTGCCCAGCATTTATAAGGCTATGGATTTGACCCTCGGTTCCAAAAGAAAGAGGGAGGGAGAGAGAGGGAAGGAAGGAAGGGAAAAAGGAAAGAAGGAAAGGAATAATGAAATATTCATGAAATTCTGCACTTGTTTTTTGCCATTGGAGCCAGGCAGTAGAACAGGGTAAACTGGACATGGGAGCAACCACAATGTTACAGAACGAACCACAGGCCATCTACAGCTCAACTGAGATGTCCTTCTGAATGTATGTCATTCACTGCCTGACAAATGTCAGTGTCTTTGTTGAACAGGACCCATTGTTAGAAACTCCTGTGCTGGTCTGAAATCCACCTCCCCCCTGGCTTCATGCTGGTCTTGGCTTCTCGCCTGCAGGAGAGAACAGCTGGTGGGTGGTATTGCTCCAGTAGCATCTCTTCAGATTGCGTGGCACACATTTCCTGGATCCTCCGTACGGCATGACGTGTGAGCCATTTATCATCTGCTCATCGCTCCTCCGTGTAGTTCATTCAGCAGTGTTTCTGTAAAACGCACAGCACAGAACCGTGATCTCAGTCATTTAGTCCCACAGCGTGAGGAGCTGCAAAGGCAAATGCAAGCACTATTTGCATTTGAGGACAAGCGACATCAATCATTGACTGCAAGCTATAAATCCTGATTCATCACCTAGAGCCTCATTTCGTCAGATAGAATGACTAGGCATTACTCAGAAAAAATCCTCAAGGAAGTTGTCTTGATATGAATAATTTAGAAATCAGTAAAAAGGAGCCGTTTTGCTTACTGAAAAAAATGTATGCCAGCCTCCACACTATCACAGTCTTGCTAGTTCTGACCTTAATGACGAGTGCGTAAGTCTAAGGAAAGAGTTCGGAGCTCACCCTGTGGCCGTCCAGCCTAGTATTTTGCTTAAGTCACGACACCCCAGGTGATAGTCTTAGTTTTATTCCTTGAAAACCGTCCATTTCATTAAAGTCGTGCAGTTAATTGTCTGCTCCTACTCAGGCGCACAGTGTTTATATTGCCTGCCCTATTCTAATTCATGTTTGTTATGCGGACAGTTGTCCACTTTTCCTGATGGTTTCATTGTGGCTTCACTAGGTTTCCCTTTCTCTCACTTCAGCATCTTGATTTGGTCCTCACTGGGGTAGTCGATCTCTGTGGTCCTCCTTGGGGAATTGATCTGTGGTCCTCACTGGGGGAGTTGATCTCTGTGCTCCTCCCTGAGGAGTCAATCTCTAATCCTCCCTGGGGAGTCAATCTCTGTGATCCTCCCTGGGGAGTCAATTTCTGTAATCCTCCCTGGAGGAGTTGATCTCTGTGATCTTCCTTGGGGAGTTGATCTGTGGTCCTCACTGGGGGAGTCGATCTCTGTGGTCCTCTCTGGGGAGTCAATTTCTGTAATCCTCCCTGGAGGAGTTGATCTCTGTGGTCCTCACTGGGGGAGTCGATATCTGTGGTCCTCACTGAGGGAGTTGATCTTTGTGATCCACCCTGGGGAGTCAATCTCTGTGGGGATGTGCCAGGCAGGTCCTTCTGTGTCTCACACCCATGCTTCCTCCTCTGTAGTGGAAGGCATTTACCTCCATGGTTCCTTTCCTCTACCCCAGTGTTCTTCTCCACAGTAGCAGGTAGGGTCATCTAAAATGCGGGTCACTCATATTATGCTGTCCCATGCTCTTTTTTTTTATATATATATAAAAACCAAACTCACTGCTGGCCATTTCTTCAGCCTCTTCATTCAGTCACATTGATGACTTGTCCCCCCTCCCCTCTAGAGGCTCAGTGAGGACAACACGTGCATCTTCATCCCTGCCCTGAAGCCACACTGCTCAGAGCTCCTTTCTTAGAATTCTGTGATTTCCTGTTTCTTTGAGACAGTGACGGGGCATTCCCTTGCTCTTGGTGTGTGTGTGTGTGTGTGTGTGTGTGTGTGTGTGTGTGTGTGTGTGTGTGTGTGATGTCTCCCTGTCATGTGGACACTCGTGAAAGTAAAATTTGAACTCAATTTTACTTTGGCAAGTCTCAAATACAAAGGCTTGTGAAGGCTTGGTGGGAGCCAGATAGGTTGATTTTTGTTGATGCCTGTTGCTGATTTATTTCTGTGAAATGATCACAGAGTTCCTGGGGATTGGCTTGAATGTGGCTTATAGCTGTGGCCTAGCTGTGCCATAAAATGTGATCTGAGACAGAGATTGTTTGAAATTCGTTGAGGTTGTTTGTTGTGTCCGTATGCCAGAAGTTTGCTCATTTTCAGAGTCAGTTTTAACACATGCTATTTGAGCTGCATTCGTCCTAGCCTTGCTGTTAGACTGCCCAAGTAAGTAAATCTTTGGGATCAGGTCACCAGAACACTGTTTGGCTGTTTACCTAGTGGCTCAAGGGCCAGAACATCTGCCAAAGGAGCCGTTTGGTTCCCTTTTGGTACTGACTGTGCCTTTCTGTTTCTCTCTGAAGTAAAATCTGAGAAGTCCATCATGTTCTGTTGTCTCCTCATCATAACCCTTTGCCTTTCATTTCTAGATCAGACAGAAAGGGCATGGCTCTACTCGTTAAAGCCGTTCTTGTGGTTGAAATCTGAGAAACGAGAGCATTCATTTCCACATCCACCTCCTCAGCACCGAATGGATCCTGGCAGAGCCCAGTAGAGATCTAACCTGGAATTCTTACTTTTTTTTAAAGCTACAATATTAGTAAAAGTTTAGGATAGATCAAACATTTCCTTAGGTCTCAATACTGTGATCAAAATGGGTCCTCTGGGCAGTGTGTCTGATAGGTACTGAGCAGGAGGAAGAGGCGGGAGAGATGAGAGGGAGTTCGGATGTTGTAACAGTGTGCGGTGCCATGGTGAGTAATTCTGTGACGGGGCCAAGAGAGCTGTACTGAAGGAGACCATCGAGTCCTGAGTGGCGACCTACAGTGGCAAGGGAAAGCTCCAGAAGTGCAAAAGCCCCAGGTCCATCTTGCCTGGACCCTCTGTCCTGGCTGCTTGGGGATCTACAATCAAGTGTTAAGCAGCTCAGTCAACTGTGAGATGGGAGAGCCATGGAAAGGAGTTGTTTTAGGGAGACAGGAAGGCTTGAGCTGCACTTCCTTCCCCCAGTTGAGTTGGGTCTGACTTAACCTGTATACTTAACTAGCCAAAAGGCTGAGAAGCATTTAGCTACTTGGCTTTTCTGAGGCCCATTTTCCTTATCCATAAAAAAGGAAAAGCAGTCTATGGTGTGAGGCTGGTACACCAAATGAGATACTGTGTGAGATCTTCTATCATAAGGCAAGGCTCAGTAATTAATTCTCTTCTTGCATATCTGTTTTCTAGCAGAGGGGCAAATCCTTTGTATCCAGTGTCAGAGGCAGGCCTCTCTAGACCGCAGGATCCAGTAAGGGTTAGCGGAGTCTTCCCTGCAGCTGTCCCTCAAGAACGTAGATATGAGGGTGGTCACATAGGTTGACCAGTTGATCTGCTTCTGATGAATTAATTAGGGTAGGATGGCATCTAAGCAACCAGAAGATATGGTTTTAAATAGTAATATATATATATATAAAATAGTAATATATATAATAGCAATATATATAATAGTAATATATTATATATATATACATATATATATATATACAGAGTTTCTCTGTATAAATAGTTCTGGCTATGCTGGAACTCACTCTGTAGACCAGGCTGGCCTTGAACTCACAGAGATCTGCCTGTCTCTGCTTCCTGAGTGCTGGAATTAAAAGTATGCACCACCTTGCCCTTCATAAGAAAATATTTTAAAAGAGATTACTCTGGACTGGGAATATAGCTTAGTCCTAAGGTGCTTGCCCAGCATGTATAGGCTCTGACTTTCATCCCGCCTCCTGCTCTCTGCTTATATAGACACATAAACACATGGACACATGTGCACATACACATATATACATGTATACACATGTACACACATGCACACACAGACAATTCTATGTTGACAACTTAATGATATCAATTAAAGTTGTTTTGTTGCTAACCATACCTTTTTTATTCATACCTCCAGGGAAGGAAAAACATGCAGGATGGTGCAAGTGATGGTGAAATCCCCAAATTTGATGGCGCTGGATACGATAAGGATCTGGTGGAAGCCCTGGAGAGGGACATTGTGTCTAGGAACCCTAGCATTCACTGGTGAGAGTCTTGAATTATAGTAGAGAAGAAAATAAATCATAAGGGTGGGTTACTGTGAATTGTCTCGCCCTGCCCCCATTTCCCGATAATGCCTTTGTCTGTAATAACAGCTCTGTCAGAACCTAACAAAGGAAACTTTACATGTTAATTTATTGTTGACATGCTGACAAAGTTTGCTAATCGCATAGCGTGTTCAAATTAATAACCCAGTAGTATGCTTTCACTGGTCATTTTTTGATAGTAAGTATTAGAATACAGTTTTAATATAAGAATAATTGTGTAAGTAAATGAATTTGAAATAATTAGCTTTGACCATAAATCAGAGGTGTCCCTTGAGTAATCATGCAACTGTTCTGTTCTCTCAAAGGGATGATATAGCAGATCTGGAGGAAGCTAAGAAATTGCTCCGGGAAGCTGTTGTCCTTCCTATGTGGATGCCTGACTTTTTCAAAGGGATTAGAAGGCCATGGAAGGTGAGTCTTCTGACAGACATGGAGTGGGGATGCTTGCATACCGAAGGGCAGCCCTGCTCTGGATCAGTGTGCATTGGGCAGCTCACATTCCCCTCCACTCCTGGGTGTGAGTTTGTAGTTGAGATGTACCATAGCCACACAGCAAGAGAGATGGGCTTAGAGCTGCCACGCTGCCAGCTTCAAAGTCATGTGTTTCAGTTGCTGAGCTAGAGGTTAATTTTAAGAACTTTTGGATGTTTTTTTTTTCTGTAAATAAAAAGTTAAGCAAATTGTGTGTCTCTCTGTGTGTCTCTCTGTGTGTGTGTCTGTGTATGTCTGTGTCTGTGTCTGTGTGTTGTGTGTCTCTGTGTGTGTCTGTGTATGTCTGTGCCTGTGTGTGCCTGTGTCTATGTGTGGCTGTGTGCAGATATGTGCATGTGAGTGCAGGTCTTCTAGAGGTCAGAAGAGAGGACTGGATCCCCTGGAGCTGGAGATAAAGGGGGTTGTGAGATGCCCTATGTGGGTGCTGGGAACTGAGCTCAAGTCCTCTGCAAGAGTAACACATTCTCTTTACCACTGAGCCATCTTCCCAACCCAGAAGGGTCACTCTAAGTACTCGACAGAATTATAGGCATGGCTCCCATTGGGTTCAAGAAAGGCTCTTTCTGAATGTATGAGAGGGCTCTTTGCTGCCAAGGCTTTCGTTTTCTCCTCCCCTTTCTTCCTTCTCCCTTCGTCCTTGCTCCTTACCTTTGGTTTTAGCAGACGGTGTCTTCTCTGTAATCCAAGCTAGTCTCCAACTCTGCACACTCCGTGCACACTGCCCATGTGCCAGGATTATGGGCGTGAGCCACCGTAGCTGCTCAGCCTGTTTTTTATGAGCTTATTTCTGGCCACTTCTGACCTGAAACGCCTGGAGAAAACACTTTCATCATTTTCTTATTGCTCTTGCTAAGTGCACTGACCTGACCGTGACAACTGAGTTTATAATTTAGGGGTATCCTTGTGTACAGCCGCATTGACAGTTGATGCTAGTTCATGAAAAACATTTAAATCTAGTATGTTGCTTACTTCGTCTTTGGATTTTTAGGGTGTGCTAATGGTTGGACCTCCAGGGACTGGGAAGACTATGCTAGCCAAAGCAGTTGCCACTGAATGTGGGACAACCTTTTTCAATGTCTCCTCCTCTACACTGACATCTAAATACAGAGGAGAATCGGAGAAGCTGGTCCGTCTCTTGTTTGAAATGGTAAATGTACCGCATTTTGATTTTCAAGTGCTGTTTGTCCTTCAGGACCTATGATTTCTCATATCCAGGTCTTTACACCTTGTGATCTGAAAGAACAGTGTGGGTATTGTACTGGCTGGGATCCTTGGTGTGTCTGCAACATATCTTTCTCTATGAGATGAAAACAGGCCCTTTGGTACCCTGTCCAGTGAGGGTGATTGGCAGTTTGGATGTCTAGTGCACTGATGGAATAGAAGACTTGAAGAAACCCAGCTAGAGGCAGATCTGACATTAGATACTGATTTATTTAAAATTGCTTCCAATAAAGTCACCCCACCGTGAAAATTTCTAATCATAAAACTAGAAAGAATTGCCAGGTGTGGTAGTGTATGCCTTGGGAGGCAGACAAGTGGATCACTTGAGTTTGAGGCCAGTCTGGTCCATATTGCTAGTTCCAGGTCAGTCAGAGCTACATAGTGAGATCTGTCTCAAAATAATAATAAATAAAAAGTAGAAAAAAAGCAATAACTGTCTATGCATCTTTCACCCAGCATCACCATCTATGTGAGTTTTATCTTTGAACTGCTTTTTCCTGAAATAATTGTCAGCAACAAGACTGTGGGAGCAATTTGATGGACAAAAATTGTTGCTTTCATTTGCCACTGTCTTAGAATACAACAGTTTCTTTAAAAATTCAGAGTGCTTTATGAGATCGTTGAATGATTACTTTAAAATGTTTTCACCAAGGCTAGGTTCTACGCCCCCACCACGATCTTCATTGATGAAATAGATTCTATCTGCAGTCGAAGAGGAACGTCTGACGAGCATGAAGCAAGTCGCAGAGTCAAGTCTGAGCTCCTCGTCCAGATGGACGGTAACTGACATTTAAAGACTGTCCCCACAACCACTCCCTTTTAGCCATGTTTGGACTCATGCTTTATAAGTTCTCAGTGAGCCATCAGGAGGCAGCTGGGATTTATTTTTAATCACTTGCTTTTTGCCCACTTGTTTGTGCTTCTTAAGGACTCCTTAAATACTCACAGTGAACTGGGCACCAGTCCAGGTTCTAGGTTATGGAGCAAAGGACTACACTGGCCACCAAGGAGTTTGCTGGTAGAGCCAAGGCTCTGAAGGTGTGACTGGAAGTCCCTGCGCCTTTAGACCACTGGAGGGCTCTATGAGGGCAACACAGTTTCAATAATAACAAGGCATATTACTGGTTTTGCTTTAATTTTCTCACAAGTATGTAGTAGGGCCCACAAGCCATGGGAGAATGCAGCTATTCTCTTATCTACTCATTTACTTATTTATAAGTCTTCCAGGCGAGGTAGTGGTGGCACACGCCTGATTCCAGTACTCAGGAGGCAGAGGCAGTCGGATCTCTGAGTTTGCCAGTCTGGTTTGTAGAGCGAATTCTAGGACAGCCAGGGCTACACAGAGAAACCCTGTCTGGAAAAACCAAAACAAACCAAAACAAAAGTCTTATAACTAAGACTTGGGAGGTTTTGAAAACTATGCTTATTTTTCATTAAATATATCATTTATCTTAATTTGATAAGTCATGGAGTCTTATGTTTACAATGAATTAATGCTTTGAACATTCTGTCTATCAATATATCTACTTATGGTGCTGAGACCAGAAGTTGGAGCCTTGTGTCTGATAGACAAGCACTACTGAGCCAAAACCCCAGCTTTTCTGTGTTTTGATTTCTAATGGAAAATACTGATAGACATACTTCACACAATGATGGTTCTTTAGAGTTCCAGGGATTTTTAAGAGCATCAAAGGTCTTGAGACCAAAACCTTTGAGATCAACTGCTACACCAGAGGCAGACAGCTGACCAGAAGTCACATAACGATCCCTCTGCGGCAGAAGGAAACTCTGGGTGTGGGAGTCACAGTGGTCAGGGTGGGAGGGCTGCAGTGCTGGAGGCAGAGGGGCTTTGATGCATGGCTAGAATTGCCAAGACAAAGAGGAAAAGCATTTGGGGAGCCATGACAAAGAGTTAGTGGCCTAGCACTTCTTTAGACACAGCTCAGTCTGGTATTTGTGTGGCAGACAACAGGCAATTTAAGCAATCCACAAGAGAAGATAAAAATGTGTCTAAAATATCCAGCAAGTGTTATTTCTGATCATCTACCAGCTGTGGACTCACTGTCTTAGTCAATGTTCTGTTGCTGCGAAGAGACACTAAAACCAAGGCAACTTACAGAAGAAAGCATCTGACTGTGGGCTTGCTAACAGTGCCACAGGCTAGTCAGTATCATCATGGTGGGGAACCTGGCAGGCATAGTTCTGGGGAAACAGAGAGAGGGAAGAGAGAGAGAGAGAGAGAGAGAGAGAGAGAGAGAGAGAGAGAGAGAGAGAGAGAGAGAGACTTGTTGTAGGGAGAGGGCTCGGAGAAGGCCGCTTGTTTGTCCCGGCTGCCTGGCTAGCTTACACCCAAAATAACTACACAGAAACTGTATTAATTAAAACACTGCTTGGCCATTAGCTCTAGCTTCTTATTGGCCAACTCTTACATATTAGTTTAACCCATCGCCATTAATCTGTGTATCGACATGTGGCTGTGGCTTACCGGCAAGATTCTAACCGGTGTCTGTCTGAGGCAGAGGAGGATCCACGGCTTCTTTGACTCTGCTTTTCTTCCTCCAAGCATTCAGTTCTGTTTTCTTTGCCTACTTAAGTTCTGCCCTATCAACTAGGCAGTTTCTTTATTCATTAACCAATAAAAGCAACACACAAACAGAAGGAACTCCTATACCAGGGAGTGGCTGAGACTGCCTGGGCTGGGCTTTTGAAACCTCAAAGCCCACCCCCAGTGACACATCTTCTCTAGCAAGGCCACACCTCCTAATCCTTCCCAGAAAGTTCCACTAGCTGAGGTCCAAGCATTCAAACGTGGGAGCCTATGGGGGCCATTTTTATTCAAAACACTACACTTAGGATGGGTACTTAACAACACATGGTACACAATGCTAGGCACTGAGAGACCAATAATGGCACTGTGTGCTAGGAGACCTGTCCCTTAGTCACTGCACCATTTCAACTCTTGCTTACATATGAAAGGAAGGAATATGTTTTACTTGGGAGGAAAGCACAGCAGACAACATTAGGTGTTTAAAATTGGGGCCAGGGCATCACTGAATACACATTCAGCCAGCGGGTATCACTGAATACACATTCAGCCAGCAGCATTGAACAGTATCATGACTGCTTGCTAGTTGGACAGCTTTATTCCTCCTAAGAATGATTTAAAAAGGCATTTAATAATAATTTATTTATTATGTTGAACTGGGTTGCTCAAATTATGCTACTTTGGTAGCCAGTCATGTTTGTGAGCTCATGCATCAATGATAGTTCACTGGGTATTGCCCAGAGCCAGGTGCGCACTCTCAAAGGTTTTGTTGTTTTGCTTTTTGGAGACAAGTTCTCTTTATTTTGTAATTCCTGCTGTTCTTGAACTCATTACATAGACCAGGCTAGCCTTGAACTCACAGTGATTCGCCTGCCCCTGCCAACCAAGTGCTAGGATTAAAAGTGTGCACCACCATGCCCAGATACAGTTTTTAATCCTATCATTTTAACTGTGAAGAAGCAAAATTCTACAGTGTGTCACCTGGTCTCACTTCCTCAGAAAGCCAACTAAGTTAAACCCAAAACTAAGAGAAAGAAAACATCAACAAACTGAGTGGACTGCAGTCTGAATTTCAGACACAATATGCACTATGTTCTTACATAAAGATTGGAAGATCCCTGCCCAAGGTTGTCATTCTTTGGCTCCTTTGTTTTGTTCTGTGTTGCTGTCTGGGTTTGCCACTCCATTAAGGTTCCAGAGATGGTGAAGTTGCTTCACTGAGGTTCGTCAAGAGCTGTGGCTGACACCTCGAAAGGCTGACTGAAGGAAAGGATTGAAGTGTCCATCACAGCACTGACAGCCTGTTCCCTGCTCCCTGTGCCCAGGAGTTGGAGGAGCTTTAGAAAATGATGATCCGTCCAAAATGGTGATGGTTCTGGCGGCTACTAACTTCCCGTGGGACATCGATGAAGCTTTGCGAAGGAGACTAGAGAAGAGGATCTACATCCCCCTCCCGACAGGTAAGATGCCATCCCTTTACTGAACCCTGAACTCTGTTATTTTCTGTTAACCCTTTCCTATTTATTTATCTCTGTCTCATTGTCGCTTTGTTTGACGGGCTCGGTGGCATTAGGAGGCCGAGCCGAGTGATGGAGGCCGAGGCCTGTGGAGTCCTTTATCCAGAGCAGTCTCTGTGCTGAGAGGTTTGGTGGCGCTTGGGTTCTTACTTCTAAAACTGCATTTCGTAAACCCTGTTTTAAAAATTATGATTTTCTCTTGAGTGTTGAAATTTTCTTAAGTTGTTCTCATCTTTTTCCTTTGAGATGAATGTATACGTAGTGAGAGGTGTTATGTCGAGTGTATTTTGACTAGATGACTTCTCTGAAGTGTGTGGTCAAGTTGAATCAGAGTAGTATCCTAAACAGGGTGTGGGAACTTTCTATCACCTCAGAAGGCTTCTAGGTGTCTCAGCAGTTCATCGAAATCTCTATTGCATAAGCGATGTGCCTGGTCCTCCATCACCACAGACCAGTTTTCTCTCCTGCTAAGCTTTGTGTAAACAGCATGGTGACAGCATAGTCAGTGTCTGGTGACGCTCGCCCTGCAGAATGCCTTTCTCCGTGTGATGATGTGCCTGTGTGTTGATTCCCTGCTGATGAGGGCGGGAGTTTCTTCTAGTTTTTAGCTATTATAAGTAGAGCTATATGCCTTATAAATATTTTTATAGTTGATGTTGTTATGTCTTTAGCTAGTTTGAATAGGATAGATTAGTCATGGGGAGGTATATGTTTAACTTTATGACTCTGATACTCTGCCCACTTCTGACAAGACACCTGTACTTAACTTTATAAGAAATACTGTCTTCCTGAGTGGTTGTACATGTTATATTGTCACCGTCACCATCAATAAATGGGAAGACCAATTCAGCAGCCTTGCCTATAGTCACTGTTGTCAGTGTTTCCATTTTACTCGCTCTGGTTGGTGTGAGATGGCATCTCGTTATGGTTAATCTGCATTCCTGTGATGACTTCTATATTGAGCACCCCTTCATGTACTTATGTAGTGTGTCCCTCATTTTGTAATATTTAATGTTTTATTAATGCTGTATATAAACTCTGTTTAATTACATTTTTATAATTTTCTTCTAGTTTGTAGTTTAGTTTTCAATTTCCTTAATGTTATTTCTTGATAGAGTATTTTAACTTGTAAAGACCTTTTCCCCAGGTTTTTTGTTTTGTTTTTCTTAGTAGGAGTTCCTTTATCTTAGGAAATATCTGCTTACCCCTAGGCTGTAAGGCTTTTTTCTTCTGTTTACTTTTAGGAACTATATTTAGCTCTGTGATTTTTCTTGAATTAATTGTATGCATGGTAGTGGGGTAGGCTTTTATTTTTCCCATATGTATATTCAGTACTAGTACCATTTGCTGAAAGGAATTTTCTCAATTCAATAAAAATGTTAAAAACCTGGTATCTTGCAGAATATATTCTCGATAGTAATGGAATTAAATTAGGAACCAACAATGAGGTATCTAGATCATCTCCAATATTTTGCTACTAAACAAGTTAGCTCTGAATAACAGAAGGGACAAAGAAAATTGGAAAAATTAAAAATATTTTTATCTTGGTAGAAAAAATATTTCACACTAAATATTGTGATATGAAGCCAACATAGTGTTTTAAAGTCTGTAAATGTATACATTAAAAAGACTTGAGTAGATACTATTTTAGCCTTTGAAACAGAAATTAGTCTCAGTATGTAGGAGAAATAAATTATAAAAAATAAGTGAAATATGAAATAGAATATTAATAAGGAAATATTTGTTTTTTAAATTAATATAATCAAGAACAACGGAGATAAAATTACCAATATTAGGAATGAAGGAGTCACCACTACAGCTCCTACAGACAGTAAAGGAAGATGAAGCATGTAACTCTAGAGGACCTCAACTAAGTGAAAGTAGAGTCTCCCTAAATTTTCTTCATTGCATATTTCTGATCAGTGTAAACCATGGAAGTCATTGTGTATCAGATATTCACGGCTGGTAACATTTGCACTTAAAAAGGAAAAAATGCCTCTACTCAGTCCTCTGTCTCTCTTTTCAGATAAGGAGAAAGTTAAACTCAACAGATAAACTTTATCTGCATCACAGTCTAGTGAGCTGGACATTAGTGCCCTGGGCAGATTTCCTGAATGCCAGAGTGTTAGACACAGACACTTGCTCCACTTTCCTCTTTCCTCCAAGGGGAATCACTGGAAACTTTCTCCATCCCTGAGGGGTGTGCAAGCTTTTATTCAAGGTGACATAGGTTCTGGTGCAGCAGCAGCTGCTGAGATCTGTTCCTGGCGGCCCTCAGGCCAAGGTGTGCCGATTGGTCCTCTGTGCTTGGAGCCTGAGGCAGAGGCAGCGCTATGGGAAGCTGGAATGCGGGGCACACGCCTCCCTCTTCTCATTCCCTCCCAAGGGGAAACTACTAGTTGGCCTTTTCCTGCCAATCTCTAGGAGCTGTGTCAGCTTGGCAAAGCAGTGACTACAGAGCCAGGCAGCTTTTCTTACCCATTTCCACTAAGTTGACAGGTGAGCAGACTTGCTAGGGGACTTCTGAGCCGTGGTGAGGTCACACCATTGTTTTCCCACCATCGGGAGGAGCAGCCTCAGGGGCCTCCTATTCCCTGTGCTGCTGCTGCCACTCTGAGCCTTTTTTTTTTTTTAATGTGATATCATCTGTCATTAATACCATTGTCCCCTTGTGTGCTGAGGTATGTCCTTCCCTCTCCGGTTAATTCTTTGTTTTTAAAATCAGTTTTGCTGCGGAATAACTTAGACACAATAAACTTCATCCACGTAAGAGTCTGAGCTCTGGCAGCTGTGTAGCACCATGAGCTGTGTCAGCTTGGCAAAGCAGTGACTACAGAGCCAGGCAGCTTTTCTTACCCATTTCCACACCAAGAAGCAAGCACATCTTTTCCTCCTGAGGAGGCCTCTGGAGTCCCTTGCCAGTCTGCTCCCCCACACCTGAGCTGATTGTTTGATTGTATGACCATGTCACAGACTGTTTCTCCACTCCCCATTGGTTGTTATTAGACTGTTTCTAGTTTAAGGCCATTGGAAACGAGGCTGGTATGAGCACTGATGGTCGTTTGTTTGTGTGGCAGATGCTCCAGTTTCTCCTGCATCAAAGCTGAGAAGTGACATATGTTTGGCTAGTCACTGACTTCCCTGTTATTTTTAAGATGGTGCACTTTGGCTGTCACGTGGGGTTCCCCCCTGTTTTATTCTGCATGTGTGTTGGACATCTTGGTCCTACTACAACCATCACTGGGGTGCTATTCACTTCTAACCCTTTTTCCGGATAGGTGTCACCTGTCTTTGTTCACTGACCCTCTGCCATCTCTTTTCTACTTTTCCTGTGAATTTTCATTTTAGGTCTGCTTTGCAAATCTGTCATTTCCAGTTTTCAAATAGTTTCTGTTATTTTGCTGGGACTCTTCATTGTTGTATCACTCACTTTTGCCTACCTTTCCCTTTAGTTCTCAGAATTTGTTCCCACTTTGGCTGGGTGCTCTGTGTCTAGGAATAGAGTGTGGTGGAAGTGGGGCTAAGGACTTCTAAACCTAGTTCAGAAAAACGATAATCTCTGCCCGACTTCCTTGCCCGATATGAGATTGCTCAGGCAGCCATGGGGAAGCCCACATGGGAACTGAAGACTTCTACTAACAACCACCATCTTGCCAGTCATGGAAATGAGTTGCATCTAGAATGACTGGTGCAGCCCTGGAGTACAATCCCATGAGATACTTTCTATCCTAGTTAGCTTCAACTGTCAACTTGACACAGCCTAGAGGCGCCTGAGAAGGGAGTCTTTATTTATTATTGTTTTTATTGAGCTATATATTTTTCTTTACCCTTCCTTTCTTCCCCATTCTCCCATAATCCCCACGTTCCCAATTTACTCAGGAGATCTTGTCTTTTTCTATTTCCTATGAAGATTAGATCCAAGTATGTCTCTCTTAGGGTCCTCTTTGTTGTCTAGGTTTGATGTAGAAAGTCCTTCTGTATATATGTGTTGCTTTTATTGGCGCTCCATCGTGTGCTTGCTAAATCCACATAAAACCTGAGTTTGAAAAGGAATTCTACACACACACACACACACACACACACACACACACACACACAGAGTTTAAAACAGCTTATTGCTGTTTGCTGGTGGCATTGCCTCAGCTCCTTTAAGAGAGGTTTTCCTGATTCAGTGGTAGCAGAAAAAAAAAGCTTTTTTTTTTTTTTTTAAATGGCAGTTTTCTGGGCCATGCTTCCAGTGCAAACTTTGGCTCTTTCAGGAGGTGGAACATTTAAATGGGGTTTCTGGGCAGCGTGCTGCAAGTTACTTGGTGGCAGCATGGGCCAGCTGGTTATCAGAGTTGATGTAGTGAGGATGGCTTCCACCCAGCAGTCTCAGAGGCAGTGAATGGACTTCTGCCATGTTGGACTGGGTGGAGCAAGCAGGCAGGGCCGTATTTGCTCTAGCAATGCTGCAGCTTAGGTTTTTAAGAAGTGCTTAGCATTTTAAGAAGAGCTCCTGGACAGAAGATAATTACAGATGCATGATAAAGACAGATTCAGATTAAAAAAAGACCTCTAAATGGGTTACAGTGTTGGATAAATGTACATAAACTTGGGAGAGAAAAGAAAAAGAATATAAACAGTTATAAAAAGAAGTAAATGGTTTAAAAAAAGGTAAAGTCTTTAAAGAGAGTACAGACAGCCATAGATTAAAGAAGTAAAGAAAAATATACACAGAGAGCCTGGATTGTTATATTATTGTGTTTTCTTTGAATTTTTTGACTGTGAAGGAGCTAAGTAACCAACATATATACTTTAAAGGTATCTTGTCTTCAAAATTTGGATCTAAGGATACATTGCTTTGGAAAAGAGGTTCTGCTTTTGTTTCCATAGAAGGTGAGAACCTGTGGATTAATTCTAGACTAATATGGTTTGATGGACCAAGATCCCCCAAAAGGTTGCTGTGAACACCTCCAAAAAATTATTTCACCCAACAAAAAGCAGGAAGTAGTTTGGGGAGAACTATGCCCAAATTCTCTAAAAGATTGTTTATAAATGTTTGTTTATATTTAAAGGGGGATATGCTATAGAGATTTGCATTGGTATGGATCTTGGTTTATTGATACAAATTTAAGGTCAATTTTATTATATATATACACATATATATATATGTGTGTGTATGTATGTATATATTCCTGCTCCTGATTAAGGTATTGTATTTGTACAGCTCATT
>JAQHUG010000136.1:2726593-2755177 GCA_028555095.1 Dicrostonyx torquatus
CTGGGGGACTATCCTGAGCACTGGGGGACTATCCGGAGCACTGGGGGACTATCCGGAGCACTGAAGAACTATCCGAAGCTCTGGGGGACTATCCTGAGCACTGGGGGACTATCCGGAGCTCTGGGGGACTATCCGGAGCGCTGGAGGATTATCCGAAGCGCTGGAGGACTATCTGGAGCGCTGGAGGACTATCCAGAGTGCTGAGGGACTATCCAGAGCACTGAAGAACTATCCGGAGCTCTGGGGGACTATCCAGAGTGCTGGGGGACTATCTGGAGCGCTGGGGGACTATCCGGAGTGCTGGGGGACTATCTGTAGCGCTGGGGGACTCTCCGGAGCGCTGGGGACTCACCGCATTTGACTTTTCTTCATATTGCTCTCTTGGCCTGGATGTTGTATGGGATTCCTCAGCAAAATGATCTGTAAATTTACACAACCATTTTATTTTCCAACAGCAAAAGGAAGAGCCGAGCTTTTGAAGATCAGCCTTCGGGAGGTGGAGCTGGATCCCGACATTCGCCTGGAGGACATCGCCGACAAGATTGAGGGCTATTCCGGCGCCGACATAACTAATGTCTGCAGGTGTGTCTTTGTGACCTGTGACCCTGGTGTCAGCTTTAGTTTTATAGGACAGCTAGTCTCTAGGTCAGTGGAATAGTCCCAGACAGAAGGCAGCAGCCCATTCCCTTGAGAGGCTTTCCGGCTGGTGCACTAGCTTCTTCTCTTCAATGAGCTTTACTTTCTTCTAAAAAAACATAACAAAACAAAAACAACTTTGAGGATATAATATAATTACACCATTCTCCTTTTTTTCTTCTTCCCCAGTGCCAAAATGTGAACTATATAACAGTAGACATGCTGGTAGGGAGGTGGCCAAGCTCAGGAGGCCTCAACCCTAGACAAGGAACTGTAGGCAACTAAGGAATGCTAAGAGCAGGAGAAATCGTCTTCCCTGTGGAGCAGCCACCAATTAGTTATCCAGTGCCAAATGGTCAGCCCTGAAAACATGCGTCCACCTAACATTATTCAGAAGTTGTCCCCTTAACTCATGCCTTCGTTGTTGTTAGAGAAACAAGTACATAGGATGATGATTTTTGCTTTCTTTTGCTCTTGATACCAGATCCTCTGTTGCCCAGAGTGTAAATTCATGGTCCTCCTGCCTCTGTCTCAGGAGTGCTAGGACTACAGACGCTCACTTAGGGTTTGGGATTTTCCCCCTTGTGGTACTGGGCACAAACACAGGGTGTTGTACATGCTGGGCAAGCGCTCTCTACCCGCGAGCTCTAGCCACACTCCTCACTTAGACTTTTGATTATCCTGAGAACCACTGTGTCTTCCTTGGCAATACCAACTGAGCAGCCTCTGGCTAGTTGACTTTAGGCTGGAGCCCGGCTATGCTGATGGAGGCCATGGTGTGTGCTTTATCAGGCAAACTTGGACCACATGCAGATGAATGAAGTTGGCCCGTTTCATTGGTGGAAGAAACACACGTTTTCTTTTCCTTTCACTTTAGGGTTTCATAATTTTTAGACACATCACCTGTTAAAGAGATTTTTTTTTTGTTCTCATATGGAGAAGTCTGCGTAATTGGTCTCAGCAGCTTTCCCTGGAAATGTTGGCGCCTGTTTTTGTCATGTTTTCTGCTAGTGTTTTTCTAGATGTGTTTGAGTCCAAAGGTCCAACGCCCACTATAGTTTTCACAGTCTCTGGTAAAACGCTGGCAATCCTGAAGGTGTGGCTGGCTTGTCCTCCCAAGTAGGTCTTGGTGAGAACTTAGCCGTTTCTTCTAAATCTTCCTTTTTATTTATAGTTGGGCAAAGGGGCTGAATGAAGTCAGGAGAAGCCCAAGTTTCTACTGTTGACTTCCCACAAACCTCCCATGTAGGGAACTCTCTCCAGGATGTGGATATGCTCATTCCTCCCCCTCCCCCGCCTTTCACTCCTGCTGCTCGGGCTGTGGACTGACTCACACACAACTTGAATTATTTTCACATTAGCCATATGCTCATTCCAAGTATGCAGCTCTGTATTCCAAAATTGGACTTCCTCTTCCTAAACTTCCTGGCTGTTTTTGAGGCACAGAGAAGAAAAGAGGACTGAGTGCTAGCTGTGTTTGCCCCAGGCTTCTGTGATAAATCTACCTCTTCCTATCCTCTGTGTGTGTGTGTGTGTGTGTGTGTGTGTGTGTGTGCAGGGATGTGAATGTGTCCAGATATCTGTGCACGTGTGTGTACGTGCATGTTGGAGGTCAGAGATCAATCTTGGGCTGTTTCTCAGATGCTGACCACCTGTCTTTCTGTGTATGGTATATATGGGTCGGATTCTTTGTCTTTTTCTGCAGGGTCTCACTGTGTATCTCTCACTGGCTATGTAAACCAGGCTAGCCCTAAACTCATAAAGGTGTGCCTGCTTCTGCCTCCTGGACACTGGGACTAAATGTGTGACCCACTATACCTGGCCTTCCCCTGTTTTTTGTTTGTTTGTTTTTGTTGTTGGTTTTTTTTTTTTTTGAGATGGAGTCTCTCAGTGGCCTGAGGTTTGCCAAGTAGGCTAGGCTAGCTAGCCAACAAGTCCTTTGGAAATCTGTTTCCACTTCCCCAACCCTAAGATTACCAATATGTGCCAATATACCCAGGCCATTTTGGGGGATGGGGTGGGAATTGAACCCCTGGTCCTTTGTGTTTACATAGCCAGCACTATTCCAACTGAGCCACCTCCCCAGCTCTTGTATGAGTTTTTAACCTCTTCTGAAATTTCAGGATGAAGGGTAAACTCCTGAGTGGCATCATAAGAGCACATATAAAACAGCCCTTAGCACGTTTGTCATAGCTTTGTAATAGCTAGACGTGTCGTGAGCGCATGCGGTCCGGCTACTGACTGCTCTGCTGGTTCCAGGGATGCGTCTCTGATGGCGATGAGGCGGCGCATCAGCGGCTTGAGTCCGGAAGAGATCAGGGCCCTGTCCAAGGAGGAGCTGCAGATGCCTGTCACCAGAGGGGACATTGAGCTGGCGCTGAAGAAAATTGCCAAGTCTGTCTCTGCTGCGGACTTGGAGAAGTACGAGAAGTGGATGGTTGAGTTTGGATCTGTGTGATTTTTGTCAGCTCTTCCATTTCTGGTATTTTTGCCTATAAAGTGTGAAGAAATTCCTTAAATTTAAAAAAAATCTGGAATTTTTTATCAGAGAAAATTTCACTTAAACGCCAAAGCAAGGCAAAATGTCTAGAGCTACAGAGAAAGGCAGTTGAGAAATGAGACGTTTGCAGAGTCTGCTGGCTTCTAGCTAAACCTCGTTCTCATGCCACAGAGCTCACAAGCCAGTGGGCGGGGCTGGGGGGCTGTGCTGGAGGGCCTCGCTTACAGAGCTTTGGCAAAATGTTCTTGCTTACTTCCATTCATTGTCTGTTTGCCCAGTTCTTTGCTCTCTGACCATAAAAGACACATATGTGCACCGGGTATGAGTGCACAGACACAGACAGACATACACAGACATACAGACACAGACACACACACACATACAGAGAGCAAAACTCGGTTTCTGTCAAATTTATTGTCATTTTGAGAATGATAGATAGTAAATTCTGAAAGAAATAATGAATTTTAAATCTGTAGAACTTAATACTTACTGTTAGGATCTAATATGTAGTTAGAATTTTCACTTCTCTGCCAGTTCTTCTTAGCTGCTGGCTTCTGTCTATCAAGGAATAGTCTGTGATCTATGGTTTTTCCCCTGTGTATAGTCATTTTTTTGCTAGTGCCTCTCCTACGTCATTTGGGAAGATGGGAAGACTCTTGGTTAGCAGCGCCTCTTCACCCTACTGTCCAGAGTTCTCTTTTCTTTCAGTATGCTCAGATCAATAGAGTGATTGTTTCTTCTCACTTCCAATACTGCTTTTTTGTTGAGTTTGACCCTTGTGTTTAAGATAAGTACTCTGAGTTCTAAACAAGTCTAGCCTCTAGACTAATGCAAAGCAAACATTTCTTTTTCTTCTGTATACTAGTATTTTGCCAGTCTGTATGTCTGTTTACTACATGTGTTGTAGTTCCCGAGGAGGCCAGAAGAGGGCATTGGATCCCCTGGAATTGAAGTTACAGGCAGTTGTGAGTCACCATAAGGATGCTGGGAATAGAACCCAGGTCTTCTTCAAAAGCACTCAGTGCTCTTAATGGCTGGGCCATCTCCCCAGCCCCACAAATAAAATCTCTTATGGTTCTCAGACAGCTTGTTTTGCAAACAGTATATTAACAGTGAACAATACTCAATAATTAGAAAGTTTTTCTTCTAAGAACCTGTGTATGTAATGGGATTAGAATAGAAATCCAACCTGCTCATTAGACATGGAATTAGACAGTAGAAAGATCCCAGAAAGGGAGCTGCATGGATCCAGTCACAAGTCATGGATCCTCGTGTTGATTCTCTGTAGTTAATTATCTCCATCCATTTAGATCATCAGGCAATCCATGCTTTCATAGTCGACTTAAAAAGCATGTCTGTCATAACATCCTGAAATCTTGATTCTCAAGCCTACTATTTTAAAACTATATACATCCTATAGGGACTTTCAAAATCTCTCACTATGATGCTTAAGATATTTGATCTCTTTTCCTTACTCAAACCTGTTGTGTTCTTTTCAGGTAATCTAAATCCGACTCTCTAAGCTCCTGGGTTCATCTCATTCCTAGAAAGTGTCTCTTTCTTCTGAGACACATTATGCATTTCAAATCGGAAGACATGATTTTATCATGATGGGACTAATTATTGAAGAGTTAGAATGGGAGACAGATGAGCAAATTTGCGTTTACTTGTTTATCTTGAGGAAGGCTCTTCCTTGTTTGTCTCAGCTGGTCTTCAGCTCTTGGGCTCAGATGATCTTCCTGTTTCAGCTTTGTGAGTAGCTGGGACTCCAGCCCCACCCCCAGATTATTTATTTATTTATTTATCTATTTATTTATTTATTGGCTTGAGAATAGTTTTGTTTGTTTAATGTCATCTGAAAATAATTTCTGCAACGAAGTGAGACACAAGGAAGCGTTGGTTCAGCGCTGATGAATGCACACAGGACTGGGGAAGGAGTAAGCCACCTAAACATTTTTAAAAATTGGAACCTGCAAACAAAATAATCTGATAAAATCTCTGTTAACACTTCTGAAGAGTTATGAGACTCTTGCCTTTTTTCTTGAATGAGAGAGCTTCAGCCAGTTGTTCAAGGGTTCCTCATAGGCGTGAAAGAAAAGAAGGGGATATCCCTGACTGGTCCCCATGTTGGTCAAGTATGCTTCCCATCCGACATGTCATAGCATCTTAATGCAGCAGGCCTGTGACCTCATCACCTGCAGGGAGATGGCAGTCGTCAGTAACCATGTCCTCCAGCACCATCCCTTAGGGAGGCCTACACACCGGCCCTTCAGCTGAATCTCGAAACATTACAGAGATTGTAAATCTGGGCTCAGCTTATAAGAAAATGGCTGATGAGGCAAAAGAACTTCTTCTTCCTTTTTTTTTTTTAATTAGTAACTTGATCTATTCAGTGTACTTCAAAATGTGCAATACTTTTTTCATTTATCAATGAAAGCAGTTAGAAATCCATTCTCAAATCAGCAAACGGCAAATGCACGCCCTTGACATACACATACACAGTGCACCCTAGAAAGGGGGCAGAGCGGCCTCCATCCACCTTCATGAGTTTCGCCCAAGTCCGGATCCACTCAAGGGTGGAGAGAAATGGCAGCTTCCAAGGAGCATGTTATTAAACGAGGCATTTCTACATGCCTTCCTAAGAGCGCAGGGGTGCGGGGGAGACACATTTGTAGAATGTGGAAATAACCTGTCTTCCTCCTTAAGTGCTGTCCACTGGTTAACAACTTTGAAAAAACAAGGCTAAGAACCCCACACACACTCCAAAAGGAGAGAAGGGCTGGGAGTGAGGGGGGACCTAAGATGCCCCAGATAACTCTCCAAAATGGAACCAGGGAGCAGCATGACAACCCAGATTAATCGGTCACAAAGTCACCACAGGCATGCCTTGCCTTCAAACAAAACAAAACGGTGGTGGACTTTTGTTGTTGTTTTTTAAAAACAAGGAAACAAAAACTAGCACTCATCACTTTTCAGACAATACACAATTATTCAAAATTAACTTGCTGGAAGGGGGGCCATACCAAAGGGCCTTGTCTCACGTGAGTGCGTGTGGGGAGGTGCAGGGCGTCTGTCATTATTGCAGAAATGACTTTTAAGTTTTAACCCTTAGTTTGATTGGACATTGCCTTTAGTATGATGACAACGCTCTGGAGAGGCCTTGCGTGGCAGCACACACCTGTGGTCCTGAGGCTGCAGGACAGCCAAGAGCGCTCCATCACACAGGCTCCTTAGGCCTTGCTGTGTGAGGGCGGAGCCTTCGCTTACAGCTTTCCAATCCCGGGCCAGCTCTTCAGCAGTCCCTCAGTGATAGGCTTCTGTCTGTTCTTGGCAAGTTTCCCAGTAGTAGAAGGGTTATCTCTGAGATCAGTTTGGGTTCCAACAAGCAGGAAAGGAGTCTTTGGACAGTGGTAAGTTATCTCAGGCCCCCGCTTTTCTTTCACATTTTCAAATGAGGACAGAGAAACCATTGGAAAGCATACTAGAAAAATGTCTGTTTCTGGGGGACTCAGCGGTCACAGTCATAATCCACTTGCCCTGCAGTATCAAGAAGTCCAAGAGCACATGGCTCTGCACCAGTCCTAACTGTGACTGCACAGCTGTCAAAACAGTTGGACCTGCTCCAGAGGAGACTTGTTTGTTGTATAGGCTATCAGGAGATGTTCTATCATCAGCACCATCGCTGGCAACAATGCACTTTGTGTCTGTGCTGTGGAAATAGTTTTGTGTCCACTTTTAATATTTCAAATTAGATGTTGACTTCAGCATCTCCATCAGGGCCTTGGCAGCACTCCCCAGATAATTTATAAACATTTAAAATGAGAAGCTAACATGGAAGACAAGGCAGGAGGATCACTAGGAATTGGAAATGACCCAGTGTCCTCCGGCTGATGAATGGGTAGTGAAAATGTGGCACATCCTCTGATTTCCATGGCCCCAGGCACGCAAACATACGTGTAGTCCAAATCCAGCCTATACAGCATAGCAAGGCCCTATCTCAAAAAACAAACAGAAATCAATAACCCCACTCAAATTCTCTAGCAAACCATCACCATCTAGTAGTGTTGTTCACAAGCAAACAAACGAAGCCTCTCTGTAACCCCAGGTCAGTAGGCCTTTTCTGGATTTTGCATTACTTCCTTTTGCATCAGTCTAGCTTTTCTGAACCCTTCATAGGATTCTGCGCAGCAGCTGTGCATCCATCCTAGGGTAGGTGTTTTGCTGCAGCTGATTTAGGTAGGAGAGTCAGGTGTCTCTACAGCCCTCCTGTCCCATTTTGCTGTCAGTGGACGGCAAAGGCTTTGCATGCCTTAAACCCTTGGAAGGGTCTGGCAGAGGCCCCTCCAGATGTTTCTCATCCCTGTCTTGGCCGCAGGAGACGTTTGCTTGCTTCTCAGTTGTGAGGCAGATGTGTTATCACAGCAGAGGGGGTTGGTTCTGTCCTTTGAAAGCAGGAGCGTCTGGGGCCACAGCACAGTGACTGGTGTGTGTAGGGTTCCTTCACGGGAGCGCCACAGACAGTCCCTTCCTGGGCACACTGTGCTGGTCACTCTCTGTGCACAGGACGGTGGATGGGGGCTGTGCAGCTTGCAAAGCTGCTTCAGATGGTGAAGCTCTGGCTGGACTTTTTTTTCCGGTAACTGTCACTCCTGGCTTCTGCGGCTAAAGCAGGAGTTTAGCTCATGAATGGAGAGACGCAGTGATCTCTGTGTTTGGGAAAGAGAATATACAAAAAGGCTTTCCTCTCTCCTTTTTGGCCTTTGATTTGTTTGTAAATGAAAAATTTTAAATAGTATAAAGCAATTAAAGATTATTGCAATGCACCCATTTTTATTTTTCCATGCCACAGTTACACATGTAATTATGATAAGATGTGCCCATGCAGTGTGTTTGCTGGAAATGTTTTGCTTCCATAATTATTTTTTTTAAGAAAGTAAATTAATATTGGTGAAATGCAAAGCTCCAGCTTGGAAACGCAGTGACATCACAGCCCTTTCAATGGTGACCCAGACACCCTGGGCTCTGACTTCTGTCATCACAAATCCTCAGACACCACAGGGCACCCTGCTGTGGGCTTCCCAAGAGCACCTGTGTCACAGTTTCCTCAAATAGCTGTTTAACCTCCAGATAGCTCGGTGTGTGTGGGGGGGGGGGAGAGCACCACCCAGAAGAAGGCGGGCAAGTGCCCGGGCTCTAAAACCAGCAGCTGTCCGGGAAGGGTCCTGCCAGACCAGTTCACAATGTTGCCTGTTGCTCTTCTGTCTTTCTGTGTGTCGTGGCTCTGTAGGGCAGTGGTCTCCTTAGGTCTGAGGTATCTAAGGTCATGAGTCTTCCTTCCTTGGATGCGCTGCAGGATTCCAAATCTGCCCAAGCAGAGAAGCTGACCTCCTCTTCCTCATCCACTTGAGGTGGAAGTGAAGAGCTGGACAAGACATTTGCACAGTGCATCTGGCTTTGGCTTCCCTAGTGCCGTCTTCTTCAGTCTTTTTTTCCCATAATAATGCATTTCCACTGTTACGTTATTAAATACAGGTCACACTACAGTATGCCCTGTGCTTTGGAGTAAAATGGTAGGTGGGACTTGGCCTTTTCCAAGCAAAGGTCATTTAACTCGGTATGAAGAAAGAATCAGGAATATTCCAACTTTTTTGTATCTTTGTTTTGTTTCTTAATGTTTTGAATGTATGATATTAAATTTTTGGTGCACACAATATTTATGTGACTCTTCGAGTTGGTCACAACAGAAGCAGGAGGACGCAGTTGAAGGACACGTCAGGATAGACTATGAAACCTTACATGTTTACTTTTCATCTTCACTAATTATTTTGTAGGGTTTTTTTACTTTGTTTAAATTACTACATGTTTACTTATTTATAATTTTAATTTAGGCTTTTTATACTTATTTAATTTTTGGATCATTTGCTTTTGATATTGTTTCTTAACATAGAACTGAGTAAAAAATAAATCTGTATGATAATATATTTTTGCATATTTACTTAATAGTAATTCTTTGAATTTTTATTAGTTTTTTCCTCTGAAAAAAACCCTCCAATTTTGATGATATTTCTCATTTCAGGTGCCTTGTTAATAAAACGATATTAAGATGATGCTACAAAATTATTTTTGCTTTAATTTTCTCAGGCCTTGAGAAAACTGAAAACAAAAACTAAAACCTAAATATTGGCTTATCAGTAGTGGTATGGGATTGGTACGGTTGGCACTACAAATGGGGACTGATGCACGGCAAACACAAAGCCTGCTCCCCCCGCCGTGCCCTCAGTGAGGCGAGCATGCTCGCCCTCAGGAGAGGAGCCAAGGGCCTCAGTCTTCCCACTTAGTTTCCCCTCTCCCTGCAGGTCTGTTTTTCAGGTACCTTCTTCTCTGCTGCTCTGGCCTTCTTCGGTTACTTTCAAATTTTAAACTAGAATTTTTAATTTTTTTAAATTATTATTTATTATTTTGAGGCAAGATCTCGGCATGTAGCCCTGGCTCTCCTGGAACCACAATGTAGACCAGGCTGGCCTTGAACTCACAGAGATCCTCCTGCCTCTGCCTCCCAAGTGCTGGGGTTAAAGGCGTGCTCCACATACCCATCTTCACTTGAATTTTGTTTTTAAACACATTTTGCCATTTCTCTTCTGACAAAGCCAGGTTCTCCAAATGACCCTTCTGTGAAGCCTAGAAGTTGCTTCTCCCCTTGTGGGACCAGCCTCTTTCTTTGAGTGTATCTCATCCCATGGAGCAGATCCACACACAGCGCATGCTCTGCTAGCTTCTCAGAATTCTGCAAATCCAAATCCACACGCTGATCTTAAACACCAGGAGCCCCGCAGTTCCCCTGTCTACCCTCTGAGAACTTACGGACTTTAGGAAACCCTCCTGCTCACATGGCTGTGTGACTGGTGAGCATTCTTTGTCCTTGGTGGCCACTCTGTGGACACAGTGTCCGGTGGGCCCCCACGTGTCAGAATGGCTTGGAGGTGTGCCACTAAGATTTTGGTTCCAGTGTTTGTCATCCAGTATTTGAAACTAATTAAATAAAAAGAGGTTTCTCAGTCGTCTTCTTTAAGTGCTGCTTCCTCTCACTTCCTGCATTGCTGTCTGCTGTGTTTGTGTGTGAGCTGTGATGTCGGGATAAATGTGTAGAGAGCTGGCTGTCGGCGGTGTCTCATGTGGCTTGCTGTGGATGTGACATGGGCTTCCTGCGGCTACAGGGACAGCATAGCCCCCCCCCCAGCTGACAGTGACCTTTGTTCGGACTTTCCTCAGAAAGTCATATGTTGGCCACTTGCTATTTTGTTTTCTGTGCAATATACTAATAAATTTAAGGTTGATGTAGTAATGTGTGTAGTTTTCCAATTAATTATTTTAATAAATATTTATGTGATACTGTTGCATAATGGAAGTTCTGTATGGTGAATTTCTAGTTCATGAGTCTTGTTTGATGACACCCCAAGAGCCATTTCCTGAATTAGTGGACTTTAGTTTTTAGAGACCTTTTAGGAAAACAGGAGCAGAAATGGTTCTTACAGGTCCCGTCCTCGCTCACCAATACCCCAGCTCTCCTTGACTAGCATGCTGCACTGGCCTGGTCCACGCACTCTGGCTTGGAAGTCCATAGCTTGCAGTGGGCTCTGGTCTAGTGTTACGGATTTTGACAAGAGTACAATGCACGTACCTACAATCATTTCACTGCCCCGAAAATCCCATGGGCCACCTGCAGAGTTTTGTCTGCGTTTCTGTAAGTGTATCACATTCATACACTCCTGCAGAGGCCAGAAGAGGGTGTTGGATCTCCTGGAACTGGAGTTATGAATGGTTGTGAGCCACTATGTGGGTGCTGAGGATTGGAAACTAAGTCCTCTGGGAGAGCAACCAGGGCTCGTCACTGCTGAGCCATCTCTACAGCCCCCACCCAGGAATTTGAATGAGATTTAATTGGAGCCTAGACATAACACACTGTCGCTCTGGGTTCCTGAGTGAGGGATTTAATTTTTTTCTTTTCTTCGTGGTACAGAATTATGGGCTCCAAAGACCTCTTTGACATTTGTTTTTCAAGTACTGCTTCCGCTCTGTAGCACATGAGTGGCCTGTCTTCCTCTGCTGAGAATCATGGCCGATGAGTACAAGCTGTCTGGGGACAGGAAAGAGGGAGTTCTGGTGTGTGAGCTGTGCTGTCTCACTTCCCTGGATTCTCTGATTCTTTCTAGTGGTTTGTGTTCATCACCATCCTGACAGGATCTGCAGTCACCTAGGACACAGGCCTCTGGCACACCCATGAGGAATGATGGAGACAGGTTAGCCTCTGAGAATGTCTGAGACATTGTATCTTAACTGTGGGCTGGCCCCTTCCCTGGCTGGGTCCCGGGCTCTGACAGACGGACAAAGCCAGTGGCAACCATGCACTAGCAGGCATGCTTCTCTCTCTGCCTTTTGGTTGCGGATACCATATGACCCATTGCATGGCGTTCCTGCCACCTTGACTCGTCACTGTGAAGGACTGTACTTTGAGCTGTAAGCTGGAATCAACCTTTCTCCTTTAAGTGGCTTTTGTCAGAGTATTTTTTATCGAAGCCACAGAAGAGAAACTAAGACACTTGGTTCCCAGAAGTGCTCTGGGTAGACCAAGCATGAAGCTGGGGTTTGCACGCAGCTACATTGCCGCATACTGGGTCGTATTTGCAGCTTGGAAGATACCTGGAAACAGTTCAGTTTACTTCCTGTGACCACAAGTGAAGTTTTGTCCTTCTGGTAAGTGATACCAAACTAGAAGAGGCCAGGTAGGGCCAGCTTGTCCCACTCTGCCCCATAAGCCCTTTCCCCTTTGTCCAGGGCTGAGGGCCAGAGCAGCCTGGAGCTGTGAGGTAGATTGGGGCAGAGTGGTGTTCATTGCTAGGGTTCCCAGAGAAACCAGGAGTTAATCAAGAAACCAAGAAAGCTGAGCATTGCCTGGTCCTCTTGCCCCCTACATCCTCTACTTCCTTTCCAGTGATCAGACAGAGGACCGGGGATCCCCTGTCTCCCCTGGCTGGTTCCAGCTCTCACTCATCACAGCCCTTGCTCCAACTGCACCCCACGCAGGTGGGAAGGGGAGCAATTTTACCTCTCCCAATATTACCTTCTGTGTCTGTGCCGAGCGGCTCATCATCACCCAGAGCTGAAGTCAGGAGCCAGTGACGGCGCAAACATCTCTCTCTGAGCTGAAAAGCTGGCCAGAGATTTTAAGTGATCTTCTGATCTAGGAACCGTGTGCGCTTCTCACCGTGAAGCGGTCTGCTAAAGGTGGAAAGCAAGGCAGCAAGTCAGAGAGCAAAGTGCTCGCTATATGCACAGCTGGAGTATTCCTCGTCCAGTGTGCTGGGAGCCACTTGGGGACTTAGGAATATTTGCGTATATCTTAGGTCTGGGACTAAAGTCTAAACCCAGATCCTATGTTTTGTACATATTTTATAGATGAAGGCTTACAGTCCTTTTACTATCCCTTTGTTTAAGCTGTGCCCTGTCATGAGGCTTGATGTGGTGGGTTCTGCTTGTGGCATCTTGTCTAGCATTCTGATTCTGGAGCATTTTGGATTGGGGATGCCCCGCTGATTCATTCGGGTTGACAATAGTTAAGAAATACAAGACACTGGCCTTGAAGAACCGAAGATGCCATCTGCAATGCTGAGTCTCTTCGAGATACATTTATTGTCATCAGATTTCTGCTCAGATGCCTGCAGACAAGGAGGCTGTAGGGCAACCTGCTGAAGCTACATGGCGCTCATGCAGGAGGATTGGAACCTAGCCTAGCTCAGGTTAGGCTCTGGATTACTCTGAGGAAAGCCGAATATACACAATAGGTGCAATAGGTACTCGCCAAGTTTGCCCTGCTTTCTGAGATTCTTAACCGCTCACCTTCCCCTACCGGCAGGGCTCTTTGACCCTGACATTGTTTAGAAGACTGTCTTAACACATCCTGTTGCTTTTCATGTTAGCGATGGGGGGAGGGGAAGCAGGAGCTCCAGGATCATGAGATGTGAATGCACCTGGGGCTGTTGCTGCCACTCGCTGTGTCCGAGTGCAGGTGTATGCTTCTTGTTTTTTTAGTGCAAGGCTTTATGGAATAAACTAAGCCTCCTGGGAGTTTCAAAGAATGCATCTGGAGCATCATGGAGGCGGCATGGCTCTTCAGCACTCGGCTGTGCAGCCTCATTCTCCAGCTGTATGTATGCTTGTCATTAGCTACGGGGCACCATCGATGCTCCACTCCACAGCCCAGCTTAGTGCTGCATGCTTCAGATGGCTTTCAGTCTTCAATAATTTCTTACACAAATAGCTAACCACAGTATGACTGCTCTTCTATAACGTAAATCTTGGGTCGTGGTGCTCGCATTTCTTATGCAGTTGGGGGTAGATGAACTATTGTGCCCCATCTGAGGTTTGCCAGCTACCTCGGGCTATTTTTCAAGCATTTTGAAATCTATTTTGTAACACTTTTCAGACACACTTTGCAAACACATTCCCTCTAGTGTTTAAACTCTCACGCATCTTTAGGGAAATATAACCCATATGTTTCTCATTCATTCTGCACTTAACTCATCAAAGTTGTTTTTTTTTAAGAGCAGTTTGTTTTCTAAGAAGTTGTAAGAACCCTTCTCATGAATTCTGCTAGCCTTGACAATCCTTTCCCCCATTGTAACTGTTCCTCTGATGATGGATGTGGATACAGTGTTTTAGTTCAGTTGCAGCTGCCGAGCCTGACATCTAAGCTAGCCCCCAACTGACAATAATGAATTAGTCTGATTTCACGGTGAAAGCCAGCTTCATTCACTATTTTTCCAAGCAAATACCAGCAAAAGACTTACAAAATGTGTGTGTGAAGGCTCGCTGCCTGTCACACTCAGTGGAGGTGAACTGCTCAAGCACACACACTGAGTGTGTAACCCAGCATCGCACACTGGGGTGTATTCATCGTCACCAGAAAACAGTTCAATTCAGCCGGAAGGGGCTGGATACGTAGCAGTGGGTAGTATGCTTGCCTAGCATGCCTGAAGCCCCGCTTTGGTTCCCGAGCACTCCAAGGAAACAGATTTGAAATCCCGGATTCAGAAGGTAGAGGAGGCAGGCGGGTCACCCTCAGCTACAAACAAGTCTGAGGCCAGGCTACACTACCTGAGACCCTGGCTTCTAAAGAAACGAGACATGAATTCTGATAGGTCAACTTAGGTTTTGCCTGTATAGGTTGTATATCCCTTACCAGAGATGCTCAGGACCAAAGGCACTTCAGCGTTTGGAGTTTGGATTTGGTGATGTTTGCAGAGATTTTACTAATTGAGCACATCCCATCAGAAACTTTGAAATGGCCCAGAATCTGAGAATAAGTTCGTGACTTCCAAGATTTCGATTTTCAATTTTTCCTGAGATTTTTCTTCCTTTACAAGATATTATTCACAATCAAATTAACAATTTAGTTGCAATAGTTGATCTGATCTGTAGTTTAGAAATATTTCCCACTGGAGATTTAGTTGAGCGGGTTCCCATTGCCCTGCAGTGGGGTTTCGAGAACCAGTTAATGGTCATTGCAGTGAAGGTGAAGGGAAGCTTGCTGGCAGCTAATTGGACAAAATGTCATAAGCCACGGTGACTCAGGGAAGATCTGCAGAGGCATAGCGATGAAGAAAGGGGCTTGCTGGAGGCAGCTGGACACCACTCGGAGAGCAGCACCGTCTGTCAGAGCCTGGTAGGGAGTTGCAAAGCGTGCATCCACTTAGCACAAAGAACACACCCGACGCCCTCCCCGTAATAACTAGATTTCCTAGCATTTATTTGGTAGAGACATCTTTTCTGGGCCTTTTGGGGGTAACTCGGCTTCTCACAGGCTCACTAGTTTGTGCCACAAAAGGGGATCTTGATATTTCAGGGAAATTATAGTGATAGATGAATTTAAGTATTAGCCTAACATACACTTGGCTGAAACTAAGACAGTATCAACTTTACCTTAGTAAGATTTTTTTCTTTTGCCATTTACTATGTATTTTTTCCATGTGAGTTCTTTACAAAAGAAACACACACATTTTAAGGTGTAAGAACACAGTAGAAGTCAGATCTGTGACTTAGTCCTTCCTCCCAGCCATGGCTGTCAGTACACTCTTCCCCTTAACTGCTGGGGCTGCATCATGCTAGCCTCTCACTAACCTAGGAAGTCTGCCCCCAGCTTCCTGACGGTGCTAGCATGTGAGCTGCAGCCAGGCATGGTTGGTGTGTCCCTGTCACGGCAGCTTTCAGGAGCTGGACAGAGGATCATGAGTTCAAGGCCCGCTTGCACTACATAGGAAGTTCCAGGAAAGAATACACAACTGCACAGTGAGATCTTGGGGGGTTGCAGTAGATGATGCTTGTCTTCAAGTGCAAGGCCCTGGGTTTGCCCACACAGCACACCACCCAACACACAGTAGCACTGGCTACTCTATTGATGGCTTATAGAAACATTTGTAACTGAGAGCATTTGTATAAAATATCTAAAAACACAATGTAGAAATTTTAAAGATGAGATTTGTGAACGCAGAAAACCTTATTGGCACAAAATCATTACAAAATTGCCGAATGATTTGTGTTGAAAGCCACGAGGTTAAGTGTGTTTCACTGACTTTTCTAGGGGGAGGGAAGTGTAACAATTTGGGGACATTAGTTTTGTCTCTCCTACTTACCCTCAGTGGCTGTCACTGCTCACAGAGTTGCTTACAGCAGTGCAGAGGTCCGCACGGAAATCGCCGGCTGCAATTGTAAGTCTGAAACATCATTTTCCCCGCATTTCCTTGTGTCGGGAATATCGGAGTCCTCTTGGCTAGCCACCGTGAGCTCACGCAGTTAGCTGTGGTTATGCTTGCAGGCTCTATGGAACCTCCCATGATATTCCTCTTGCCCAGCCTCGCACCCACACCCACTAGCCATCTTCTACACCCTCCCCTCCCCCAGGGTCTTTGCTGCACTCACCCGCTCAGGAAAGCTGTTTTATCGTGCGCTTCCCCGTGAGATCAACTTTTTAATGAGCTTCCTTGTGAACCATGCCCACTAATTGTGCAGAAGATTTTGTTTAACTTTTGAGTTTTTCTTGAAGCTCCTCAGTCCTTTCACGTTAATTGGAAAGTTGCAGTTTTGTATTAACAAATCCGCCAAACCTCTTCCTTTCAAACTTTTTTTTTTTAACAAATAGGAAAATTGCTTCAAATATGAGTTTCCCATATTAAGAGTTTTACAAGAGACTCATCACTTTTGGCAGCAAAACCCTGTAGCAATAGGAATGTTTCTCAACATCAGTCTCCATCTGACAAATTCCTTTTAAAATGATCACTATTTCCTCATTTTAAAAGAGAATCAATTATAGATAACTGAGATACGAATTTCATTGTACAGGAATACGTTTATGTGCATAGCAAAAGTTTAACGCAAGCCAGTGTCTGCCTCTGCCATGTGTGAGGCCCAGCGATACTCTCCAGTGAGTTCCTGTTATAAAGCTTCCTGATCTGATTAGGAGACTGGCTACCCCTCCAGCTAGCCGCTGGATGCACACCCTGCCCCGCAGCACATCAATCCTCTAGCCTGTTCTAGAAGTGGGCTGGGGAGGAGCAGAAACCCATGCCCCTGCCTGTACTCCACCATGCTACTCCCAAGTGGCCATTAGGAACAGATTTGTCATTTAAGCTCCCACAACTTGTCAAGGTGACATCCTAGGCATCTGTCCTCTAGTCGCTCGCTCCGGACTTCTTCAGCCCAGTCCTCGTTGTCTTTGGGTGGCCTGTGCAAGGTTTTTGTTCTTGTTTTATTTATTTTTAGTTTTATGTGTATGCGTGTTTTATGTGCATGTCTGTGTAACATATGCATGCTGGTGCCTGCAGAGGGTAAGGGAGGATGTTGAATCCCTGGAACTGGAGTTACAGACAGTTGTGAGCTGCCATGTGAGTCCTCTGGAAGGACAGCTGATGCTCCCAACCTTTGAGCCATCTCTCCAGCCCGTATCTGGGAGAAATTTGATTCCTGATTGAACGTTCATTTCTCCACAATCACAAACTCCTGACATCCGGATGGGACATGGAGATGTCATCAAGATTTCTTCATTGTTCAGAAACCAGTCAGCAATCGGTAATCCTTGTGTTAATGTCTATGCTTCTCGATATCGTGTGAATGTCCCCTGGGAAGGTGGCAGAGTGGAACGCTAGACAGCTGCTTGCTGGCCTTTGCTGATCGTGAACAGAAATGGTGCTTTCTGTTGCCTAGCCTGCAATCATTCAAGGGAATTCTGTTAATCACACCTATCAAGAATAAGACCACTACCAGAGTTTAAAGCCAAATTTGAAGAAAGCTTTAATTAAATACTGGCAAGTTGGATGGGCTCTGGCCAGGTTCCCAGAAAATGGCCCAGAATCTAGTATGGCAAGGGTTTAAGAATGCGAACCCATAATTCATTGTATTTCCCATCAGGTCCAATCAGGGGCAAGCATACATCCTGACATAATTCCTGCCCCCATACCTCCCACCCACATGGGATCAAGCACATCCGCTGAAGACGGGACAAACAAACTTGTTTAGGGAGTGAAAACATGTGGCTTGTTATCTCCCATAAACGACAGTCTCCAGCATTCAGGAGCTGTCTGTCCTTGGGCAGGGGGCTTGCAGGTCAGAGGTATTTTTGTTTCACGTATTTCTAAGGCATAGTAATTAAAAGTTAAAAATGTAACTTTGGCTCTCACGAGTCCAAGAGTGGCAGAGACTAAACTAATAACAAACCGCAAGGGTGTGGCAGGCTGCAGAGAGAGAGGGAATTTTCAAAGCAGGATGGTGGGATGCACTCTGTGATTGGGCAGGCAAGGTCTAAGGGACGTGTGGATGTTTGGTCTTATGCAGGCTGCCTCCCCGTCCAAAGAGCTATCTCTGCTCCTCCTTGAGATGCCTATTGCATCCATCAGACAGCAAGAGGCACTGGCATTGTGAGAACTTCAGCTCTGGAACCAGACCTGGATTCTAATCCCAGCTCCACCACTCCCAAGCTCTGAGGTTTTGGGCAAGTGACTTACCCTCTCTGTGCCTTTTATTTCACCTGAAAATGGAGACACACATAACCATCTGATATCTCTGCTGAGGTTAAATGAGGTGCTTGACAGGCAAGAGTCTGTCGGCTCTGATGCCACAGTGGCCTCTCATAAGAGTCCACGGCTGTAGTGTGCTAGTCCTGGTGTGGACGAGGCCAGAGCATCCAGCATGGTGGAGCAGCAGCCAGTGCAGAGTCCCAGGAGGATCCTTAACCAGCATGCTGCTGTTGGCTACATTCTGACCACCTCTCGGCTCTGTCGCCTGGAACAAACAGATGTGATAACGAACTGATTATCACCGAACCATTTTGGCCTTGTGGGATGAACGACTGCTTTGGCAGCCGTCAAAACCAAGGACTCCTCTGTATTTTTTGCTGTGTCACAGAAGCTGTAGGACAAGAGTTAAGTGGCCACTCCTCTGCGTTCCCTGCCAGCACTAGGCTATCCCACACTGCTCTTGGCCTTTCGTCAAGGGAGGTGGTTCTTGTCCTACAAGTCCCCAAGCTCACAGCTGAGGTGCATGGTCTCAGCAGCCACAGGCACACACAAGTGTTCTGCTGAGCTGTTTTCCCAGCAATGGCTAGGAATCTGCTCTCCCTGGTCCCCAGTCTCTCCTGAACCTCATACAGCACACAGCAGGATCCATTTCTGCTTTCAGCAGAAACTAAACAGCAACCCCAATTTCTCAATAAAGAGGAACTGTAGGGTGATTACAGACATCATGTTTTTTCTTATTGTAGACCTGGCACTGTCCTTTAGCGAGAATCCGGCTGATTTCTGCACACTTTGCTTAAGAGGCACACTAGAGTGACATGTCCCATTGCATGACAGCGGAGGGTCTCGGGTTCCATAGGACTTTCTTGAAAGTCTCTCACCAGAAGTTTAATGTGTAACTGCTGGGATGTTACAGAGTCTGGAGACTTGAGCCAGGACTTAGTTTCCCGTCTATTCTACTTTGAATCTTGATGTGAGTCTATAATTCAGATTTGTGTAAGATCAGTTCAATGTGCCGATTCCCCATGTCAACCAGAAAATACTGGTTGTGTTGGATGGGTGAGCATGTGGCTGGGAGACCGTCTGGAAGAGGACAGAGGAAGCTTCACGGGAGAAACAGGTTACTCCAGCCATGGGAAGCCTGCAGTCGGCTTACCGGCTACAGAGGGAGGGGGCATCCATCCAGCAGACGTTACTGATCATGTCTCAATGGTTTTGTGCTTTTGAGGCCTCTCAGTAGTTACCCTGGCAGTCTGAAGATCATTGGTACTTACTTACCAATGCCAATCTGTCCTTGCACGTGAAAGTCTCCTTCCTGTAAGCTAAGACACTTCCCTGCAGAAATGTCACCATAGCAAAGTCTTGGATTTGACCTTCTGGGTGGGAAGCTCAGAGTTAAACCCATTGTCCAGCCTGTGGCTGGACCTGGACAGCAACAGAAATTCATTTCCTTTCACTGCAATATGGCTTAAAGGGAACTTTGGGATGGCTGTGGGCTCACCAGGACACTGTGCTTATGCAGAGGGAGGGGACCACAGTCCCCAGAGCAGGGCCACATAGCTTTTACAAGCTGTTGCGTTGTGAGCCTTCTCCACGGTGGCCGGCTCTTTCCAGCTCTCTGACGCTGCCCCTCTCTTTCCCCAGTCTCCAGAGTTGTCAGTAGGGTGAAATTTTTCCACCTGTGAACCTAGCCTACTTTGGAAATCAAAAGGCACTTCCCAATTTACAGTTGTATATTAAATTCACACGTTTCAGATAGGAATTCACACAATCTATTTTGCGTTACCCACACTTAATGGTAATTTCTCTTGCCCGTTGCCCTCAGGCTGCATAGAAAGGGAGAAAATGGATTTGAGATCTTTATTTTGACTTTGTTCCCAGATTGTAAATCTAATTATCTCTATATGTTGTGTCTTTTTTTCTTTTTCTGTTTTCTTCTCTTAAAGTAGCATAGACACTGCTCTCCAAACACCTGCTAAGCAAGGGGTCTCCATCGAAAACTCAGTCACCCACGTTATCCGACAATTTGCTTGGAAAATTCGTTTTTTTGGTCTGCCCTAGTTTGATGCATCAAGTTGATGCGTGCCTCTAACAGACATGGCATCGGCCCGTGAAGGGTGAGGCTCGTGTCCAGACTGCACAGTGCTTTCATTTCCTGTTCAGTATCACAGGAGTAAGCTAGGACCCATTTGTTCTATTAGGGTGATAAACATTGCACCTTCAATTTGATAAACAATCACAAAGATCTGTGTACACACACACACACACACACACACACACACACACACACACACACGCGCGCACAGTCTGGGCCCTGGAAATGACCTCTGGATAAAGAATCACTATGTTTCTACCAGGTTACTCAGCTGGAGGGGTCAGTAATTAGGGAGTGAGCTGGGGCTCTGGGTGACAAGTGCAGTGTCCTCCACCTGGAGACAGGATGGATTAGGGTATGGTCATGATGGCTTCACCATGCTGCCTCCCACTTCCCATGGCAGGCTGCTGGCACTACACCTTGGCATGACTTTACCTCTCAGTGTTCGCAGCATTATTGTCCTTGAAGTTTCTGCTGCCCGGGGCTTCTGTCTGGAGGCCTGTGTTTGCCGAGCTCTGCCGGCTGGTCTTTGAACATCTACACCTGGTGTGGGGTAACAGATCATTTCTCCTTCCTGAGGGCCAGGTGCCAGTGGCTCCCAATAACAAGATGTGTTTCTTGGTTGTGTATGTGTTGGCCATGATTTCACTCCTACTCCTGCCCCCTCAGCCACAGTGAGCCATGGGGCCAACCTTACTGTCCCCAAAGCCAGACAGTGCCCTCAGCCGACAGTTCTCCCAGGGAGGGAGGCTTAATAGATGGACACTGTGGTGGTTTGAATAAGAACGTCCGTCATAGGCTCATATGTCTGAGTGCTTAGTCATAGGGAGTACAACTCTTAAGGATTAGGAGGTGTGGCCTTGTTGGAGGAAGTATGTCACTGGGGGTAGGCTTTGAGGTTTCAGAAGTCCACACCAGGCCCAGTGGTTCTCTCTCTGCTGTCTGCACATTTGGATGTAGGACTATAAGCTTCTTCTCCAGCACCACGTCTGCCTGCATGCAGCCGTGCTTCCTGCCATGACACAGTGGACTAAACCTCTGAACTGTAAGCCAGCTCCAATTAAATGTTTTCCTTTATAAGAGTTGCCATGGTCCTGGTGTCTCTTCACAGCAATAGAACACCAAGACAGGCATACTAGCACACTTGGCCACAGGAGGTGCCCATCTCTCCTTATTTAGGACCCTGGCAACTGGAATTATTTTGTGTAACTTAAAGTTTTCTTTTACGTTTAGTGTGGTGTCCTCAAGTGTGTGTGTGGAGATCAGAGGACAATTTAGGGGAGTCAGTTTTCTGTTCTACCATGTTGGACCCTGGGAATCAAACTCAGATTAGCAGGTGTAAGCGGAGTTTTCCTGTGCTGGCAGCTATTCCCAAATAATCACTCAAAAACTTAATATTAACTGTAAATGCTCAGCCAATAGCTTAGGCTTGTGACTAGCTAACTCTTACACTTAACTTAACCCATATTTCATATTTATGCTTTGCCACGTGGCTTGGTACCTTTTCTCAGTACAGCATGCCCATCTTGCTTCTCTCTACATCTGCAGGGGACTCCCCAGCTCTACTCTAAGGTATGTCACTGTGATGGTTTGAATGGAAATGGTTCCCGTAGACTCGTGTTTGAAGGCTTGGCCATAGAGCGTGGCACTGTTAGGAGGTGTGACCTTGTCAGAGTAGGTGTGGCCTGTTGGAATAGGTGTGGTCTTTGGGAGGAAGTGTGTCACTGTGACAGCACTGGCTTATATATTTTGCATGCATGCATGTCTGTGCACATGTGTGTCTGGAGCCACTCCACATTGGGCTGCTGTATGTTGGGAGCCACCTTTTTGGGGGTGACTTCTGCCACGATCCTAGCTGCAGTGGGTTTGCACATTCCAGGGTAGGGGTGTGAGGGTTAGAAAAGCTAAGCAGGAGGAACAGAGACAAGAAAGAATCAGAGACCTAGGGCAGGATCGGGAGGGCACTCAGTGCCTTCCTACATACTGAGTTCACCCGCATTTATTTTTCCATACGCTTTTATACCCCAGTACAAAATGGGAGGAAGAAGGCAAAAGACTGTTTTAACATGGTACAAAGGACAACCAGAATACTTACTTGACCCAATACTTGAGACATCAAGAAAAGCATTTTGTTGTTCAGGCAGTGAAGTCACCCTAGACCAAGTATCCATCCTGAAGGCAGTCACTCCCTAGGTCAAACCTCCTATTTCAAAATGAGGAGCAGGAGTATGTTTGAATTCTCTGACCTTTGGTCAGGGTGTATCTACCTCCATAGGCCACCTTAATGTCCAAAACATCAAGTAACCACACTCTGGGTCAGGGCGTATAGCCACAATTGTTGTTAATAACTTTGAATAAGCTCAGGCTCTCTGGCCTTCAGACAAGGTGGTATAGGCTCACATTTTTGAGCCTCCACACATGTGTATGCAGTACCCACAAAGGCCAGAAGAGGGCATTTGATCCCCTGGAACTGGAGTTATAGATGGATGTGAGGCACCATGTGGTTGCTGGGAACTGAATCTGGGTCCTTTGGAAGAGCAGCTGGTGTGCTTAACTGACATTTTGGCTGACATCCCCCTCTCTCCCTGACAAATCCCTGACGATTTGATGACTTCCTTGACAAGAACTCCTGTCTAAGGTGGTCCCCCTCTTCCCCTAATCTAAGATCTTCCCCCTCTTAGATGAGGAGGAAGAGGGAGGCCACTTGCTCTGCGTGTGAGCACCTTGAGAACATCAGACCCAGCTTCCCGGAAAGTAGTTCCTGCTTTCAGAATTCCCAGCAGCTATCCTCAGACTGCTTCCCTGCTCAGGTTCCTTGGTTTTTAGATCCGCTGCCTCCAGGGACTGGAAGCCCTCGGACAGCGGTGTGTATGGTGGCCGTTGGAGATGCTTGGCTTCAGGAAGTGCAAAAGCCACCGGTAAAGATGATCATGTCTGTGTCACTAGCTTGATTTCCTAGACCTTGATCCCTTCTTTCTCATTCCTCTCTTCACCCAGGTTGTGCCCTGGGACTTCAGCTTCTGTCTAATCTGTTACCAGTCCTGATTTCCACACGGCACCGGCATCATTAATATGCATTAGGTTCATGTTGTTCTAAGTTTTATTAATTACTGACATTGGACTCTGTTGTATGACTTGGATATCATGCCCGTCTTCTCACAGATGAACAACACAGAGGGACAACTGCCTAGTCCTATTTCACTTGTGTTCAACAATTTGGTATCATACTGCAAAGCCCACCGTAAAGCCCAGTCTGAGGCTTGGCGGCATGGCCAGAGAGTTGGGGAGTGTGATTTTGTAGCTTTGATTTCAAAGCTATTGTGATTTTTTCTTGACTTTTAGAAAAGGGATATTTATTTTATGTATATGGGGTATATAAGTGTTTTGCCTGAATGTATGTGCATCATGTGTGCATCCATAGACACCTAATGCTCAAGGAGGCTAGAAGAAGGGATTGTATGATCTGGAACTGGAATTACGGATGATGTGAGTCTGCTCAGTCATCTCTCTCACTCCTCCTGTTTTTTTTCTGTCAAGATCTGTGTGTGCACACATATGTGCATGTATTTATGTATGTGCATGTATGCATGCATGCACATGTGTGTATATGGGTACACATGTATGTGCATATATGTGTGTGTCTGCATGTATGTGTGTGTGCGTGTGTGTGCACATATACATGCACATGGAGATCAGAGGAGAACCTTGGGAATGCTGTCTGCCTCATTTTTTGAGACATGGCCTGTCGTTAGGCTGGAGCGATTGGGCTAGACTGGGGGCAGTGAGCCCCAGGGACCCTCCTGTCTCTGCTTCCTCGGTTGGTGTAAGTCCTTGTGCTTATCAAGTCCACAGCAATGATTGAGACGCCCTCTGCTCCACCCCCCGAGGGTGGTGTTTTCTTTGCAAATGGCTCTGTAGGATCAGGGAAAAGCTGAGTTGGAATGAATAAAGCGAAGTGTAAGGGAATGAAATGAGGGAGGAAAATCACTGAATGTGCGAGATTGGGAACCCAGTCTTATAATGAAGGTGTCCCTCCCACGTGTCACCAGAGAAGCCCTAGGAGGTCAACGGAACTGGAATGGGCCAAGGTGAGAGGCAGCCAGATCGCCCGCAGCCGCCCTGTAATCCACCAGCCGCAGCACTTGGACCATCTGCCTCCCCAATCCAGCAGCTAAGCACTGTGCTCTACAGTTGGATAATTTATGCCTCCGTCTCGACGCCTAAATTGTCTGCAGCTCTAGAGTTTGAGCCGTTTCCTGCTTACCAACTCCCGGGGCCATAGCGCCAGCCCAGAGAGGAGTCCCCACGGGCAGCCGCTTTTGTCCAGCTTGTTTATTCACAGCTATACCACACACTGAGGACAATGCTTGGCTTAAGTCAGTCCCAATACATATTTGTTGAAAGAATGAGTGACACGAAGATGCTCGATAAATCTCAGCCGTTCACTCTCAGTACCGCACATGTCCTGTTAATAAGTTACGACAGCGTGGCTGCGCTAAAGGCGGCTGCTTCACATCCACTTGCCTTTGGAGTTAGGCTCTTACTGTATTCCCTTCTATGATGAAGGCATGGGTTTAGACAAAACAACTCATCTGACTTGAGCGGGAAATTAGCAGCTGACATCTAATGGTCCTGGATTCAGATCCTGGCTTGGACAGAGAGTTACAAGTTGGGAACAAGTCTCACTTTTTTTTTTTTTTTTTGGAAAGCTTTTGGTTTTTTCATAAACAGCTAAAACACTTCTGTGTCGCTGTGTATAACACAAAGTCCTGTCTCTGTAGATGTAAATAAGATTACTCGTCTAAGGCACTGCCAGCAGAGCTGCAAGTCCGGAGGGCACAAACTCTCCTGGAAAACTCAAGGAAAAAGAGATCAGAAATTGCTGAAGGCTTGCCCTCAAGGCTTAATTCTCTTGCTCATCAAAGCACAGGCTCTTATTAGCCAGGCAAGCTCCTCAGAGCAGGGAGGTAGAGGCCCTGCACTGTGGTAGGAGCGCTGGTCTCCATGGCAACAGCACATTAGCTTCTGATGCAGGCGCACCTGGCATTCTCAGGTTACCTCACCATATGGTATCTCATCTATTTCATAAAGAAAAAAAAATCAACGTTGACCTCCTCACTACCACATGCAAAAATTCACAGCACACACACACACACAGAGACACACACACACACGCACACACGCCTCATGAAATTCACAACCCACTCAAGCTATGCAAGCTTCTGACAGAGACCAGAAACAGCACCAAATCTGATCAGTCAACAGATCACAAGTTGTTTTTTTTTATCTCAAAGTGGGCGCCCAGAAGAGTGAGTGCCCAACAGATACCCCAACTGGTTGACAAGCAACCCTTCGTCACCAGACAAAGTGGGAGTCCCATCTTTGAGTAGGACTCATGATACCATTTGTAAAAGTGGTCCTGAAGTTTCGCCCCCACATTTAAATGCTTGGCTTTGAACTTGTTTAAAAGGCAAAAGAAAAAAATCCAAATGGGATTTTAGAAAATGGAGACAAGCTGCAGCTGTCCGCGTGACACCCCAGAAGCTGTAGCTGCCACGTGACACCACAGAAGCCATAGCTGCCACGTGATACCACAGAAGCGCCATGGCTGCTCGGAGACTTCCTGTTCAGCCTTGGAAATAGATGCTTAGAAATTTCATGTTGAAAGAGATGTCAGAAACTGGGGACAAAAGTCGTTTGTTTCTTGGAGTACATCAAAGCTCGCCTTATTGATTTGGTCTCCCCCCCACCCCCCCCACCCGCCCATATTTCCCAGAAAGCCCATTAGAATTACCCATGCCCGCTGCTCTGGCATGCTTGAGTGTTGCCGTGATGCCCCGTGTGTGTTATGTTCTGTGAAGAGCCTTTGAGGACAATGACTTGAAAGCCCATAGTGAAGAAATGGTAGCGGCAAGCAAGGGTCTAGAGGGCTCGCCTCACCTTTGACACCAAGGGTGATTTTCTTTGAAGCACCTTAAGTAGCTCTCTGAGGAATGAACAGTAATAACTGAGTGTGTCTGCCAGCATGAGCAAAGCTGTTGGGTCCTGGGACTGCACAGATAACCGGGAGCAGACCACCGAAGTCTGTCAACCAGAAGCAACTTTATTAGAAACACCACGGGGATTAAAAAAGAAAAGAGTTATTTGGCTCTCTGACCATGAGAAGGGGCTAGGCTATAGGCATATGATTCCTCATTTTCCTGGGCTCTTCAAAACGAGCCATGTCCTGCGAAGTTCATACATTATGTTTTGAAATGGGGTCCTCGTACAAGTTCCCAGATCAGAGTTTGTGGAAAAGACCCTCTGCTGAGAGCAATTAAAAAACAAAAACAAAACCAGAATCTCTTCCTTCCACATCATAGCAGCTTTTGGGCCAGCTCATTGGATCTTTTCCTCAGCTCCTTCTCCATCCCATTCGATCATAAGAAAACTCAGCGATGTCCTTGTAACCCCAAAAGGTCTCCTGAAGCACCTCTGGCCTTTCCCAGACATACCAAGTGGAGTCAGACTTTGGGTTCCAATTCTTAGAAGAGTCAAGGTGACACAAGAAAGAAACATTAGCCAGTGCTGAAGGGAGGAACGAGCTCAACGTCTTTCCTAGAGTCCTTACATCTCGGGGGACCATGGTGGTGACTTCTGGGCATTTCTTATTCTCAACAGGGCTCCAGCAGAACCTCCGACAAGTGTGTCTGAGCAGCCAGTGCTTCCCCACCCCCGTCCACTCACCCCCTCATTGTCCTCACCACAGAAACTCTTCCTGGCCTCTCTTGACAGCCTCCAAACGGTGGTTCTCAGCCTGTGGGTCCTGACTCCTTTTGGGGGATGAACGACACTTTCGCAGGGGTCGCCTAACACGGTTGGAAAGCACATGACTGTTGCAGGCTGTTTGCTCACACTGTGAACCCTGAGATTGTGCTAATTAAATAAAAACCTGAGGTCGGAGAGGTTGAGGAGCAGCTAGTTGACCTTCCTCCTTAGTCAGCATCTCAGAGAGCTGGAGCTTTTGCCGCTGTTCCAATACAAAAGAACTCCCAAATTCCTAGTCCCTCCATTCTATTTCCTGTGTGCTTCTCTGTTTTCCTGACTCCCTCCTTACCCTCTATGGCTACTTCCTGTCAGCTAGCTGCTGGCTCTGCCTCCTGATCTCAGTTTTTGTTTAGTTAACACAATCTCAGGTTCACAGTGAGATCAAATATCCCGCAATGCATTACAATTCATGACAGTAAGAAAATTACAGTTATGAGGTAGTTGGGGTCACCACAACAGGCGGAACTGTATTAAAGGGCCGCAGTGTTAGGATGGTTGAGAAGCCTGCTCGGCTGAAGAACAACCGCATCCCTTGCATTTCCACGGAGATGGGTAGGGCACCAGGGCAGCCGAGGCATCCTCTCTGCCCTCTGGTGTGGTGAGCTAAGTGACTGTCCTACCCCCTGCTCTGTAGAAGCCGGGAAGGCTCTGACAACCCTGCCAGGGGATGTTTATGGAATACAGAGGTATGGTAGTTTTCTTGTGACCAGATACCGTGGAAGCAGCTTAAGGAAGGAGAGGGTGGTTTCTGTCCACGGTTCTGGAAGGTAGAGCCAGCCCACCATGGTCGTGGAGCCGTCCCAGCGGGTGCGCTAAGTCTGTGGCAGCAGCGCTAGCTTGCAGCCCAGTTCATTCACCTATGTGAAGATCAGGAAGGGAAGAGGAATAGATCCCTCAAAGGGCTAGCCCCTGTGACCTCCTGACCCTGTGACCTGCTGGGACCTACCTCCTAAAGGTTTCATGACCTACCCGACTGTATCATTAGCTGGGACCAGGTGTCCAGACACACAGCCTGTTGGGGGTATTTCGGACTCAAGTCACAGTGAGTCGTATATTTAGCTGGTGGCAGAGAGGCAGAAGGATGCGGGAGCAGACTCACTGTTTTTCCATTTCTCTGGTGTCAGAGGCCAAGGGAGGAGCTGAGCACCTGTCCTAACCCTGCAGCAGGAAGTGGTGTGAGAAATTCCCCCACCCCTGCCCCACTCCTGGATGGGAGTGGGGGTGGGGGGTGGGGATGGGGGAAGCCGAGTTCACACCCATCCTTGACCGCAGTGATGCAGTGTAGATACATGATCCTACTTTTCCTAGGAAGGTATTCGTGGAGTCGAGAAAGAAATATGAAGCAGCTTAGAGAAATGCAGAAGAGTTAAACCCAGATGATGTGCGATCCATACCAAAACACGGCAGCACTAAGCTTTTTAAAGTCATAGACTACAAAGAAAAATAAAACAAAAACAGCGTTTTTTTTTTTTTTTTTTTTTTTTTTT
>JAQHUG010000136.1:2755561-2772366 GCA_028555095.1 Dicrostonyx torquatus
GTACACACATAAAAATGCAAAAAAGAACCTGATAGAAATGAATGGCTTACCACAAATTCCATAGCCAGCAGAAATACCTTTCTGCAGTGAAACGGGGGAGGGAAATAAAGACATTATCAGACACATAAAAAAGGCAAATGTCTAGCCAGCAAACCTGTCTCTTCAGGACAGCGAAGACAGTGGTTCTCAACCTTCCTAACACTGTGACCCTTGAATACAGTTCCTCATGTTGTGGTGACTCCCAACCGTAAAATTCCTTTCATTGCCACTCCATAGCTGTAACTGATATTGTTATGAATTGTAATGTAAATATCTGATATGCAGGATATGGGATATGCGACCCCCCTGAAAGGATTGTTCAACCCTAAGGCGATTGTCACCCACAGGTTTAGAGCCACCGGGCTAAGGGACGTTCTCTATTTATAGATATACTATGTAAACGTTTAAAGAGAGACGAGAGTCTGCTATTAAGTGATAGAGACAAGAGCAAAGAAAATTACTGGAGATGAAGTGGGTTTTTCATAAGTCAAGAATACAAAAGCATCTGCTGCTCTGTTTGAAGAGACGAATTATATTCTTAATTTATATGCATTAGTGCTTTGCCTGCATGTAAACAAGTGTACAGGTGCTATGTTTACACATTGCTCATGCAGCCAGCAGAGGGTGTCTGATCCCTTGGTGGTGAGTCCCCATGTGGGTGCTGGGAACTGAACCTGGGTCCTTTGCAAGAGCAGCTAGCGTTCTTAGCCACTGAGCCATCTCTCCAGCACCTGCTGCTCCGGTTTTGGTGCTATTTCTCTTCCTCTTTGGACTATGAGTTTTTGTGGGCACAGGGAGCTTGCTCTCTCTTACTGCCTGCCCCATGAAATGCTCAGGGTATGGTTTTATCCAAAGCTAGTGCGAGCAGATTGTGGGTGTCCTCCGACTTACAAACACCACATCCCTTCTTCCTGGGGCAGAGCTCAGAGGGAGTAGTGAGGGGCTGTTGGGTATTCATGGCACCATGCTAGACTAATAACTGAGGTGCCCTTAGACATGGAGCTGGCAGAAACCGGCTCACTCTTGACTTGAGATGCGGTGAAGCTGGGGTTCCCCAGTATCCACAGTGCTTTAGACAGAGTCACCAGAGCTTTGGGTAACTGAGCCCTCCCTGTGGCGAGTCTGCCCTGGTTATCTTTATAATCCTCTCAAGGACAAGTTCTTATGCAAATAAGTACCCAGCTCTTCTGAGAACCGTATGCAGATTAGGCCCCATGGTGACCCTACCCAAGAAGCCACATCCATAAATAACCCCACTTTAAGACCCACTGGGGTCAAGCGGCCAACCATCTGATTAAGCACTCACTGAAGCTCAGTGAGAGGTCCCTGTGACAATGGGAGGTTAGGACACAGAAAGCTTCCTGGTCACATTGCTCCTGCTGGCCGTGGAAGAAGTTCTTCGTTTGGAAAATAGCAGGGACATGAAATTCCTGGACGTTGGTGGCAATTTCTTTGTTCTCACCCTCTAGTTATGTTAGCATTCAGTGTCCCAGATTGGCAGGCTGTGGTGTGATGTGGCGTTAGGTGTGTGACCCCAGTGAGCCTAAGGCCAGACTGTGCACACATTGTAGAACAGGCCAGCTAATGAGGCCAGAGCATGCCAGGTGTGACTACAGAAGGTTTCCTCTGGGACTTTTAGGCAGAGTGCTGGACCCCAACTTCCCAGGCCGGCAGGAACTCAGAGGCTCCCCTCAAACATTTCTTCCTATCAGGGTGAGTCCACCCTGGTCCAGCTTTCTAGGGGGCTTTGACCTCTGAAGTCACCCTGAGCCCCCCTCCCCAAACCCAGGCCTCACCCCATGGCCTCAGGTGGCTGTAGGAGTCCGTGTTGGAGCCCCCCATACCTTTCCACGTGGGATGTCTCCTTGCTCATCACCCAGGGCTCTCTGGGCCCTGTACCGGCTCACACAGGAGTTCCCATGACTTCCACTTGTCTCATTTATTATATTTAGTTCTTACTAATTTTTATTTTAATCATTGATGTGACAGAAGTAAGTTAATGGCTCATGGTATCAGAGGGTACAGTCCATCATGACAGGGAAGATGTGGAGTGGCCTGGTGGGAGCTTGTGGCATGGCTCTGCTTGTGACAGACAGACCAGGAAATAGAGAGAGCTAGGCTCTCTCCAGGAGTGGGTGTGGCCTCCAAAGTTGTGTCTCTTGTGGCCTTCAGACCCTAAGACAGCTCGGCCTGCTGGGGACTGAGTACCCAAAGCATAAGTCTGGAAGGGACATTCCAGCATCAAATGGTAACATCTACCTTTGACATCCTTTGGGTGATCGATGCTGGCTGCCCAGTTATCCTTGGTCTTCAGCTACCCTTAGACCTGGTCCCCACTGGATACCCCAGCTTCTGCCTCATCATTCCTTCTCATCAATCATCCTCTGTCATCTGTGGTTACCCCTGAATCCAATTTAACCTTTGTGTAGCCCCAGAAGATAGGGGCCATTGACCCTTTCTTTCTGACCTTCATGTCTTCCTATGTGGTCCTTACACTGAGGGCACAAGGGATGAAAGGTAGAGGCCGGCTGCTGCCCAGTTCATCCTCAGCCTTCCTCCTTTCTCCCCATGTGACCCAGGGCAAATTAGCAAGCCAGTCTGCCAAGCTTATTTATAACACTGGGATTATTATTGTATTTGAGGCAGAGTCTCACCATGCCATCCTGACTGACAGGAAACTCACTATGCAGAACAGTGGCTCACAGCCTTCCTGATGCCCTTTAACACAGTGCTGACCCCAACCATAAAATTATTTCATTGCTATTTCATAACCATAATTTTGCTGCAGTTATGAATTATAATGTAAATATCTGATATATATTGGGAGAACCCTGGAGGCCCTTTCAGGGGACAGCTAGGAAGTAGAAAAGGCAGAGCTCTGGAAGGACGTGTGACAGGGGTCTGCAGTTTAAGTCACGCTGACCTGACCCTAGAGTAGGCTAGACCCAACTGAAGGTAGCTTCTCCCACACAGGGTTCCCAGTGTCATCCTGAATATTCTCTAGCAGTGTATAACTACCCACTGTAATTAGTTAGGCATTCATATTTGATTTAATTAATTAAGTGTTCATTAGGTGGCCTTTCTGTGGCATTTCACATCCACAGGGAATGTAAAGCCACAGAAACCCCGGCCCAGCCCTCCAGGAACTCATGGCAGGACAGGCAGGTTCATAAATAAGTTCCACAGGCGCAACGTGGAATGTGCCTTCGGTGGCTAGAGTGTCCACCGTGGCTTAGTGTGGTGGTGCGCTCCTTTAATCCCAGCACTCCAGAGGCTGAGGCAGGTGGCTCCTATGAGTTCAAGGCCAGCCAGGGTACAATGATGATGATGATGATGATGGTGATGATGATGATGGTGATGGTGGTGGTGATGATGACGATGGTGGTAGTGATGATGGTGGTGGTGGTGGTGATGATGATGATGATAGTGATGATGATGATGGTGGTGGTGGTGATGGTGATGATGATGGTGGTGATGATGATGGTGTTGATGGTGATGATGATGATGATGATGGTGATAATGATGATGATGGTCATGATGGTCATGATGATGGTGGTGATGATGGTGATGATGGCGATGATGATGATGGTGTTGATGGTGATGATGGTGATGATGATGATGATGACGATGATAGATGAAAGAAAGGAAATAGTTCTTACGGGTCAGTGGATGTGGTTGGGAAAACTCCATGGTCCTTCTTGTCAGTTTGATTGGATTGTGATGCCTGGGATATTAGTAATGCATAGCAAGGTGTGGGTAGACACTCTGCAAACCTTTCCAGGAAGTTCAGGCCATAAGAGTTTAGTTCAGCAGAACTGGGGACTGCCATTCCCAAATTTGGTTTCTTGTTCCTTGGTTGAGCAGGAGTTCAACAGTTCCGAGGCAGCATAGGAGAACTGTGGGGGTCAGACTAGAGATCCCTTCCTCTATAGCCTCTTCTGGCTGTATGCCGGCATGACTGCCTGGCAGTCAACACAACACACTTTACTGACATCTGTTGGGGGTGAGGGCCCTCAGAGTTTTCACACACCCTCTTTTGTATTTATTCCCTCTTCAGATCCAGACACACTTTTCTCACACACTGGCGATTTCTCCACACGTGACTTTGGGCAAGTCTTTACACCCTCAACAACAACACTGCCGCCTCTCTCCATTAAGCACAGGCTTAAAATTCATAGTTTGATTGATCATGTGAAAAGCAAGTCATTGGAGGCATAATTATTCTAGGATGTGCCACTGCTACACTCAGCTGAACTCATAGAACCTTTGCAATACCAAAACCTGACAGGCAGTGGTGGTGCACACCTTTAATTTCAACACTTGGGGAGGGAGAGACAGGAGGATCTCTGTGGGTTTGAGGCCAGCCTTGTCTACAGAGAGAGTTTCAGGACAGTTAGCACTACATAAGAAAAAAAAAGAAGAAAGGAGGAAAGAAGGAAGGAAGGAAGAAGAAAGGAGGAAGGAAGAAGGAAGTAGGAAGGAAGGAAATGTAGTAAAAGCTTTAAGACACAATGAGGAAAAGATGGGCTCCCAAGAGAACAAGTTCAACTCTGAGTGGTCCAACACCAGCTGCTTTAGTTGTACCTTTTGTCCTTCTGACTTAATTAACATTATAGGAGATGTGACACCATAGTCGGCTAAGCCTTTGCTCTGCTTCGGAACACGTGGCTTTGGATAGCCCATTCTTCCTTTGCTCATGCCCACAATAGTCCCAGGGAGCAATCAAGTATCTGGTTACAGCCAGAAAGCAAAGTTCCAAGTTCATACTTAGTGACCACTTTGCCAAATACTACTGGCTCTGACAATTCTCTTTAGTGCCTAAGCGTATGGTGACAGATTCCAGAGAGCAGGTTAGCGTCCCAGAGTGTATTTTTCACTACTTCACCTTCCCAGGCTCCTCGGAACCTACTGGTTTGTTGTTATTTTGGGACAGGGTTACATTATATGGAACCCAACTGCCCTGAAACTTGCTATGCAGATCAGGCTGGTCTTGAACTCACAGAGATCCTCCTGTGTCTACTGCTTGCGTGCTGAGAACCCAGTGTTTTAAAATGGGATTTGGTGATTGGAGCCTGTAGTCCCAGCTACTTGGGACACTATGGGAAGACTTGAGACTGTGAGTTCAGTGTCAATCTGGGCAACACAGTGAGACCCCATCTCACAAAGAAACAAACCCACCCTAGACCCCCAACACTTCCCTGGGACCCAGGGAACTCTTCTGCCTTTGGATATACCCCAGACATTATTTCCTGGGTAAAGTCTTGCCTCTATTTCAGGCCTTCTTCTAGTCCAAACTGAGTGGAGTATATATGGTCTCCAAAAACATAAACTTGGCTCTCTAATTTTCACCAAGAAGCCACCATGTGCCTCCTACCATTTGAGCTGGCAAAGCTTTAGGCCTTCATCAACCAGCTACCAGAACCCTGAGGTCAGACTCCATGCATATTGTCTCACTTGTTCTGTAGCCCATGTTGGATAAATGAGTACATGATGAAAAGCAGTTTCTAGAAAGACCCCAAGAACTTTCTGTCATAGAGGAAGTGGAACCTGGGAGAATGGAGCCTAAAAATGAGGCAGACTACAGTCTCCTACAGTAGCCAATTTTATTTAGAGCACTGGACATTCTATCCCCTGAGGGTTAAGAGGAGTCACGTGAGTGAGGTGTTCAGTCACAAGGACAAGCTGCACAGGCTTTCCCATAGTGGCGTGTAATCAAGTAACAATGGCTGGTTGTAATAGATGACCTAAAGTGAACTCACTCCTATCCGCTAAACCTGGGAAGGGCACGAAAACATTCCAGGAACAATCCTGTGCTTTTGAAGAAACTGAGGTCATAAGACTCTTGTCTGAGTTTTCTCAGGAGCACTTGGGAATCTTCTCCCATGACTCCGTTCTTGGACCCTGTTGTGACACAGCTGACCTACCTCTGATGGGGGATTCCCCTCTGTATGCTGTGAATACTGTTAATGAATAAAGAAAGCTGGCTTGACCCGATAGGGTAGAACAGAGCTAGGTGGGCGGCAGGGGGGGGGAACTAAACTGAATGCTGGGAGAAGGAAGGCAGAGTCAGGGAGAAGCCATGTAGCCCCACCAGAGACAGACACTGGGAAACTTTACCCGGTAAGCCACAGCCTCGTGGTGATACACAGATTAATAGAAATGGGTTAAATTAAGATATAAGTGTTAGCCAATAAAAAGCTAGAGCTAATGGGCCAAGCATTGGTTTAATTAATACAGTTTCTGTGTGATTATTTCAGGGCTCAGCTGCTGGCAGTCAGGAACCAACAAGCAGCCTCCTTGCAACATCCCTCCCTTGACGCCCTTGGAAGTGAGGGTGCATATTCCTCCGCAGTGCTGGATTCCACCAATCCTGTGCTGTGAAGTTCATCATCTAAATCCATTTCTGCAAAATGGAAACTATTCTACCACTTCTTTTTAAAAAGGATGTATCTGTATTTTTATGTGTTTGAGTGTTTGGCTGAATGTATATGTGTGTACCTCACATTTGCAGTACCTGAAGAGGCCAGAAAATTGTCACACACCCTGGAGCTGGAATGACAGGCAATTGTCAGCAACCACGTGGGTACTGGGAATAGGACCTTGGTCCCAGGCAAATGCAGCCAAAGCTCTTACCCGCTGATCTGGGTATAATTCACATCCATAATCCCAATACTTGAGAACTTAGGGTTACTAAGAGTTCAAGGCCAGTCTAGAGCTACAACATGGGCACCTGTATCAAAACAAAACACAAACAAACAAAAATAACCAAAGCAAATAAAACCAATTAATGAATATTTTATGCACTCTTTTTTAAAAATTAAAGGTATATCCCCACCACATGCAGCTTACATTCTCTCCTCCCTTTTTCTTTTCTTTTCTTTCTTTCTTTTTTTCTTCCGCTCTCTCTCCCTCCCTCCCTTCCTTCCTTCCTTCCTTTTTTTTTTCTGTTGTTGTTGGTGATGTATGTGGTGTGTGTTTGTATGTAGCATTAAGGGTGTATACATATGTATAGAACCTTATTTTTTTGAGACAGGGTCTGTCATGGAACTTAGATCAGGTCACTTTGGCTGGGCTGTCAGTCCAGTGAACTCCAGAGATCTGTCTGTTCAGATCTGTCTGTGCCACACGTGGACTCACCTGCTCGTACAGCAAGCACTTCGTTGACTGAGCCATCTCCCAGCCCTCTAATCATTAAAAAAAATGCTAATTTTCTTCACCTGTGTCCTTCTTTGGAGTAGAGAAGTGGATGACATTTCCTATTAATGATTTTCCGGAAATAATTTCACACTCTGGCTTCTGTCTTATTACATAATGAATTATCAAAAGGTACCCTTTAATCATGAAATTTCAGGACATTTATAATAACTTTAAAAACAGCTGTGCATGCAGATTTCATTACCCCACCCCAACAAAGCAGCAACCTTAAAATATCCAAAGAGACTGTCTGTACGGACAATATTTTAAAGGAAATGTGCTCTCACACAGAAACAGTTCCTTTTAAAGGAGATTGACATTCATTCCTTTGCATGCAGTGTTTTCATACTGATCTCAAATGTCCTAATTGGCTTTCTACTGCTGTGATAAACAGCCTGACTAAAAGCAACTTGGGGAGAAGAGGATTTACTTGGCTTCCGTACATCCAGATCAGGGTCCATCATCCAGGCAAGCGAGGACAGGAACTCAAGCAGATGCAGAAGCAGAGAAGGAAGTATGGGAGAATGGAATGCTGTTCACTGGCTTGTGTCTTCCCCGCTCACTTGCTTGCTTTGTTACACAACACAGGATCACCTCTCCAAGGGTTGTATGGTCCTTCCATCAGTTAGCACTCAAGAAAATACCCACAGACTTGTGTACAGGCCAGTCGGATGGAGGCAACTACTCCATGGGTGTTTCTTCTTCCTAGATAATCTTGATTTGGAATAAGTTAATAAAAATTAGCCAGTGCTATAAAGAAGAGCCCAAAACCACGGCAATTAGTGCTCGGCACTGGGGGCTGGTGTGCTCCTGTGCCAGGCCTCATCACCAAACCTTCCTACAAGGATTAATTTGCAAAGAAATTGTTCAACCTGTTTCGTGGATGAAGAAACTGGGGTTCATGAAGACCAGATGCCTTGGCTAAAGAAAATCATTTATGTCAAGTGTCCCAGCAAGGTTTCAATTGCTGTGATGAGCACCATGATCAAAAGTCTACGACTTACAGCCCATCATCAGGCGAAGTCAGGCAGGGGCTGGAAGCAGCAACTGAAGCAAAGATGACAGAGGAAAGGCGCTTGCTACTTCTTCCCTCGGCTTCGCTCAGTGACAGGCCCACCTCCACAGGGACGGTACTGCCCACAGTGGGCTGGGCCCTCCCTATAAATTAACACTCTAGAAAATACCCCGCAGGCCAATCTGATGGAGGCCAGTCCTCAGTTGAGGTTTCCTCCGCCTAGTCATTTCTAGTTCGTGCCAAGCTGACAAAACCAAACCAGCATACTGGGCAACTGCAGCACTAGAGAGGCTGAGGCAGGAGAATTCAGAGTTGGACGCCAGCATGGACTAACATAGCAAGACCCTGTGTCAAACAAATGAACACACAAATAAAGTCCTCTAATAGCCTAATAATAACATTTTAAATCACTTTTGCAAACCTCACCCATCGGGTCTGAGAGGAGGCTCAGTAGTCAAATGACCTTGGTAACATTGGTAAACTTGCAGGGAGCCCGTACGTGTGTGTGTGTGTGTGTGTGTGTGTGTGTGTGTGTGTGTGTATGTGTGTGTATACCTATGTAAGATAACTTCAGAAGATCTACATAATGTCTCTTGGTTCATGGTCCTACTCCAAACTGCTTCCCTCACCTTCTTGTCTAAACTTCTAATGAGGAGGCAGGAGCTTAGACTGCGTCGGCTGGGCCCACCTTCCTTCTTCTCACCTGGCCCTTTTTTTCCTTTGGTGTTGGCATTCCTGACAGAGGATGCCTAGTTGCTAGGCGGCATTCTTGAGTTAAGAGCAGACTGACAAACATGTGAGTTTCTCATGAGGCAAGAAGTTGTTTGGTTTTAATTTTGGGGGGTGGGGGTAGCTTAGCCCTGTGTTTAACCAGCCTAACCTAATTGTCTTTTTCAGCCTATTTCCTCTTAGACCCAAGACCTCTCAGGCTTTGAAGATAAAAGGATGGGCTGTCTCTCATCTCAGATCTTTCCACACGCTGCTGAGACGGGAAGGGAATCTGCAATCCTCACTGTGTCCTAAGAGATTCATGCTGGAGAGAGGTTCCACCTCAGCAGCTACCACCTGCTTCCCTGATCAGTGAGGGACCCAGAGGGGAGCACACAACGGGGGCCTGCAGGGGACCCCAGCTCTTTCACATGGAGCGTGCCGGAATGCCACTCACTGCCCAGCCTCCATGACCTCTTCAAGTCAAGGGCAGCATCTGGCTGGAAAATGAAAACTCACATTGGCCAACGAAAAAGCACCAATTAAAGACCTCATGTGGGAAAACTTGATTAAAACACGAAATTTAATATATCGATGTTTTATCTTCCCGATGAGGAGCGAGAAGTGACGGTCTGCTCATTTGTCACGCTCAGCAGAGCCTTGAGGGAGCTCAACACAGAGCATTAAACTTCATTTGTTAGCCCCATTTCACAACATCAAGTAAAGGGAAGCATTAGCGAACAAAGAGAGTGGGCCCCCCCACCCCCACCCAGTTTATTTTCATAAGCAAACTACGCTGTAGCTCTACAAGGGCAAAGAGACAGAGTTAAGGGCTCTTAAAACACACTTAGGCTACAAAGGGCTTTGCTTCTTGTGGAACCGTGTTTTGGGTCTGTCCATCCCAAGGTCAGGTTGGACTACCACTATAAGACTGTGAAGCCTAATGATCAGGCCAGGTCAGGTCCTTCAGAACCTTCTGGAGGCCTGCAGAGAAACGGCAAGATGAAAGATTTAAGTTTTTGAGGGTTATTGAACACAAGCAAGAACTTATCAGTTACAAGCAAGCCACTGTGAAAGTGGTCATCGAGGCTGCTTCCAAAGCAGGCCTGCTGTCTGACTCAGGAGGACAGAGAGACCCAGATACTGGCCCTGTATGTTAAAAAACAACCCTCCTATGGCCCCCACCAGCCTTTCCCATGCCTTCATTATTTTCCTGCACACGGCCAGGTCCACGCCCTCCCCTGCCTGCTCTTTCCTAGCTCCTCCTGCAGGGCCACCTCTCCCTCTTTGCAGGGGCCCCTGTCCAAAGCCCTTAGCCACCTGGAGCACCTGGGCTGCTTCCTTGATCTGACTGGAGGCTCCAGGAGGTGACAGGTGTCGCCTCCTTCTTCGTGCCCCTGCCACTCATCTCACCAGATGCCCGAGTTCCTTAGGGACAGAGACTGTGTTCAAAGCCTCTCAGAAGTTTTAGTGCCAACCTGGGGCTCGGCGCGACAGCAGAGGCAGGCTCCATTCCTGAGAGGTGCCGAGGGGCAGATTGCAGCTGGAGCACACGGACAGGAAGGGACTGCTTGCTCACGTTCCTTTCTGAGCACGTCTGAAACGGAACATTCTCCTTTTTCTTTAGGTTCATTTCAATATAAATGCTGTTTTTACACAGGGGGCATCCCCGTCATAATTCAGGTGAGATGATCAAATTTAGCTCTGAAATCGATTGCAATTCAGGAATGACCCTCTCCCATCCCCTTCAGCAAAAGCCGGTAAGTCCTGAGAGTAAGAGAACCACAGTCCCCATCTTCCAGGACAGGAGAGAGGCAGACATGAAGTAGACAGCCCCCTCTCCAGCCCCAGAGCTGAAGCAGTACAGGTGTGGAGGCCGCTGGTGGGAATTTTCCAGGGTGAGGTTGCACAGGCAGGAGAGAGGTGCAGCAAAGGCTGGCAGAGAAGGGTGTGGAACTGATAGCTGTATTCAAAACCCTTCACGAGGGTGGGGTGGAGGTCAGAGCCCACAAGGGAAGTTTTTGCAGACGGCTTCTGAGAGAGAATTGTGTTGAGCAGAATCGCTTTTCTCGTTTGCTGGAAGCATGTCTGAAGGATTCGTGGTAATTTTTCAAACACTTTTCATCACAAACACATTATCTTTATTTACCGCAGGCTTACTCAGGTTTCCTTTCTTTCCCAATCAGTTCAGTGGCTTGTTTCTTCAAATTTGTGCTTTTTATCTGGTTTATGAATTTGTCAGCAGACCACGCTTGGCACTGTTTCCTGGGAAGACTTTGTGCTGTTGGAAGTTTAGTACCTGATTTAATAACTGGAATTTTCTCTTTTCTGCTGGTGGGCTGAAATGTTTCCCAATCGTTGATCCTTTGGTTTTATTTGTTTGTTTGCTTTCTTATTCTTGGTTCCCTTTTCTGTATTCTTTGGTTATTCCTTTTTTCTGCTCAATTTTGGATTTCTTTCCCTTTCTTCAACTTTCTTAAAGTGGAATGCTAAGTTATTGGTCTGAGATTTTTAAAATAAAGTGTGTGTGTGTGTGTGTGTGTGTGTGTGTGAGAGAGAGAGAGAGAGAGAGAGAGAGAGAGAGAGAGAGAGAGAGAGTATGTGTATGCATGTAGACAACTTGAAGGTTTCCCTGAAGGTACTAAGTTTGTGTTTTTATTTCCATTTATTTCAAAGTATGTATCTTGGGGGTTTGTACATTATTGTACTTATTTTAAAGATATTAAAACCACATTTATAAAACCCTAGTGCCTTGTTGAAGTCACATAGCTAAACTGGGGTCTGAGCTGACTAGTCTCTGTTGCCAGCTTGACACAGCCTTCAGTCATCTGGGAGAGGGAACTGCCTCCGTCAGGTTGGCCTCTCTCTCCATTGATGACTGGCATGGGAGGCCTGGCCCACCGTGGGTAGTATCATTCCTAGGAGGGTTTGGGCTATATAAGAAATGCAGCTGGGCATGAGCCAGAGAGTCAGAAAGCACCAGTCTTCCACGGTCTCTGCCCTATTCCTGTCCTGACTTTTGATGGACTGTGACCTGGAAGTAGAAGCCGCATGAACCCTTTCCTTCTGAGAGCGGTCTGAATGAAAATGGCTTCCATAGGCTCATAGGGAGTGGCACTATTGGGAAGTGTGACCTTATTGGAGTAGGTGTGGCCTTGTTAGAGGAAGTCTGTTACTGGGAGTTTGAGGTTTCAAACCTCAAGACAAGCCCAGTGTTACTCTCTCTTCCTGCTACCTTCTGATTCAGATATAAAACTCTTGGCCATCTTTTCAGCACAGGCTCTGCCTGTGTGACACCATGCTTCCTGCTATGATGACAATGAACTAGACTTCTGAACTGTAGGTCAGCTCCAATTACATGTTTTCCTTTATCAGAGTTGCTGTGATCATGGGGTCTCTTCACAGCAATAGAAACCCTAACTAAGACACTCCCCACGTTGCCTTTGGTCAGAATGTGTTAATAAGTCATCGATGGCACATTTGTCACCAGCCAGGATCCGATCATGCTCTCACTAACCCAAGTCCACCTTCCATTGAGGTCTACCTAGTGTTCCCCTCATGCCAACTTATAACTGATTGTAAAATCTATGATCCTACTTGTCCCACGTAATGTTTGATCCTGATTGTTTCCCTGACAGGATCTAGCGTCACTCAGGGGAGACACCTCTGGGCCTGTCTGTGATGGGGTTTCTCGACTGGAATGGCGAAGGTAGGAAGAACCAGCCTTTAAGGTGGATAGCACCAGTCCAGATGAGGTGGGGTGAGGTGCCAGATGGAATAAAAAGGGAGGGAGGGAGCTGAGAGGCAGCATTGATGCAGATGTGACAAGCCACCTCACGTCCTTGCCACACCATGTCTTCCCTGCCATGAAGAACTGTGCTCTCAAACTGTGGGCTGTGGAGAAAAAAACCCTCTTTCTCTCCTGAAGTTGCTGGTGTTGGGTGTTTTGTTATGACACCGAGTAATAAATCCAGCCTACAGTTGTAGAAGCCAGCCATGACTGCAGTAAAGGTGCAGTGTTCCTTCATGACGTCTTTGTTGTTGACCTCCTGGGTGTCAGCTACTCTTCTAGGGGCAGGAGTACAATAGTGAACAAGACAGAAAATGTCATAGAATGGGTGTGGGTTCGGGGGGTCATGGAGAGAAGCCAGAGGTGCCCTAGGGATGAATCTAGCCTTCCCAGCTGCAGGGGGCTCAACCTCACAGTCACTGAGACACTCTCCCTTAGCCAAGGGCTTTTTGTTGGTATCCATTTTACACCTTTAGCAAGTTCACTTCTATATCCCTAAACCACTTACCTAAGCCTCTCAAAGGGAGAACGGCAAATACAAGGTCACGGTCAAGGAATACCATGCTTTGCCAGGAGTTTCCCAAACAAGTTTGGCAAAGGCTTTGACCTTTGGGAAACTCTCAGACATGATTTACATATTTCAAAGGGAAGGTATTGAAGACAGAGGGCAGATTAGAGCTAGGTGCCAACATTCCAGAATCAAGCCCACCACAGCTCTGTAGGAGTTCTCCCTGCAAGGAAAATCCCATTTTCATGGAACTTATGTGCTTGCTGGTGAAGACAAAAAAGGACTTATGAAGAAACTATCATATTTGGGTGGTGTGTCAAGACAGGGTACAAACAGAAAGAAAGGGGGTATTGGATTGGTGGTGGGTGGCTCACCGTGGTTGTTAACTTGACTGCTTCTGGAATCAGCCAAAGGCCAAGTAGCTAGGTACACCTCAGGCAGGTTTTGTTGACTAAACCATTTGATGGGGAACCCACCCCAAATCTGGTGGCAACTTATATGAAGGACACGGAAGAAGAAAGCATTGCTTGTGCCTGCTTGCCCTCCCTCTCCCTGACAAGGTCATCTGTCCTGCCCACCGGGCAGTGGCCTGAGAACCGACTTCTTTGGGAAGTAAATGTAGACTGAAGACAGCAGCTCTAGGGCTTCAGGCTCGCGGAGGGAACAACTATGGGTTTCTTGGCCTTTCTTTTGTGGGTGTCGTGGGGAGCAGCCACTGTTGGATGCACGCACGCAAGCAAGCGGGTACGCATGCGCAGGGAGCACTGATTCTATCAGGTCCGTTCCTTTAGAGAAGCCCGATACAGGTAGGTAGTGAGGAAGATGCTTAAACAAAGTGCCCAGGAAATTGCTCAGAAGAGAAATGACACCCGAGTGGCAGCCGGAGCCCAGGTAGGATCTGGAGCTAATCCAGGTGGGCACCACTGTAAACAGAGAAAAGGACAATTGCAGAGCTCCTGGGACAGAACTACAAGTGGCCCTGAAAGCTGAGATGAGGCCCGAGAAGCAAAGAGCCTCTGGCTACAGGACCCTCACAGGTCTCTGCGGGGAGTTTGCAGGGATCTGAGTAGCAGAGAGGTAGGAGCCTGGGAAGCCGACGTAGTGGCTGGGAGCTAGTGATAGGTAAACTGGCCTCTGATTGTATTTTAAAGGTAAGGTTACAACAGATTACATGGGCCAGAGCTGGAGGAGTGAAAATTCTCAGATGTGGAAAGGAAGGAGTTGCCCTCACTGGGTTGGGTGCAAAGAGTCGGGAGAGGAAGTCTGGCTTGGCAAGGGCGGGTGCTGAGACTGAGATCCACTGCCCTTGTGTGGCAGATAAATAAGTCTGTCTCCCCGGAAAGGCTTGGGCGTATGGATGGTGGTTAAACCCACGTGCTTGGATGAGCACGAGTGGGTAAAAGAAATGTCCAGTAGTAACCTCGTGGTAGAGTGGCAAGGACGGAATTCACAGACACGCACAGTGGGCTGGGGGTCTACAGATCTCGTGGTGTCTCTCCCTTAGCAATATCTTCACTTAGCCAGCGGTAAACTAACGAGACAACCAGCAGGGGGTGCTGCTGGGCACCCACGCTGTGTCCCTGTGCTCTGCTCACACGCTGACCGTCTCCTGACAGAAAGGGAGTAGGAAATTATGACATTAAATTGCAAAACCTCTCTCTTACATAAATCAACTCTAAGTGAATGGCGCTTGCAGTTTGAACCGCCAAGCTTCAGTTTTTGCTCCAATGAATTCATGTGGCTTAGCTCTTCCCCTGGGATGTTGGGCAAGCGAGTTTTCGCTGTGTGTTTGTCCAAGCAAAATGAAAGAGGGGACCTGGGAGCAGAACTCACTCAAACCTTTTGTTGAAGGGATCAAGGCCGCTCAGCAGTGGTGCAGACCCTGGCCCGCCAGACAGAGTCTGTCCAGCGTTTCCCATCTGCCCTCCCACTCCCCAGTCCCACTTGCACCACCCATGGGAAAAGGCTTTGTTCCTTGAGTGCTTTTAGCATGGCCGCCCTGCCCTCCCAGAGAGAGCCAGCTTTTCAAGCAGTTGCCTAACCCAATCACGCTTCCCTGCAATCTGTGGTCACAGATTTGAAAGACTTAATAGATGGCCGTGTTTGTCTCTCCTGGGTAAGGAAATGAAGATTTCCACTTGGCCCTGGTTGCCACCATCGTGTTTTTGTTGTTCTAAAGATGGAGCAGAAAATCACTCCCCTATTGCCCAACTGCCCACGCCACTTCCAGTCCTTGGGAAGAAAATCAATTGGACTTTTTTTTTTTGCAAATTTTATTCAGACATTTTGGGCTATTATTTGCTGAAACTGTTCCCATCCGTCCTCTCCCTGACCAATCATGGTTTTGCTATGGAAAAATAAACTATCCCCGATATCAGTGAACACCAGTGGCTGTTGTCTTCCATTATACAAAAGAACCTAGCTATGGATGACGAGATGCTCAGATAGTTTTCAATGCCTTCACTGTTCCTAAGTTTGTCCATGCACGATGCATGATGCATGCAGATATTTCCACATCCCATCTGCACAGCAAGCCAGCGAGGAAGCTGTTTCCAATCCCATTTGACTGATAGGGCAACTAAAGCAGAAGGACTAGCTTCTAGCTTAAAGCCCCACACAAGCCTAGTTCAGAGGCTCATGCTTTCCCATAGTGTCTGCTGCCCTCCGAAGACCAATGTCACCTTGCTCTTTAGAGTCTGTGCACAACAATCATAATTTGAATCAAAACACAGTGCTTTCATCAGAATTGTAACCCAGCGTGCTAACCATGTTAAGGAAGTGCCGCACATATGCGTGCCATCCATTACAAGGAGAGACTCAGGCTTACGGAGGGTGGCGAGGCTTCGAACCCCTTTAAAAGGCTCATTTTGTAGACCGGAGGCCCTGACCACTTTTGAAATCCCTTGAGAATTCGGTACCATGCAATAACAAGTAATCTTCTTTGCTTTCCTCTTGCTTTGATAGAACACACTGACCACAAACAGCTCTGGGAGAAGAGGGGTTATTTCATCTTACGTTTCTAAGAATTACTCCATCCTTGAGGGGAGTTGGGGCAGGAGCCTGGAGGCAGGAACTGAAGTAGAGAGCATGGAGGAATGCTGTTTACTGGCTTGCTTTCTCTGAGTAGCTTAGTGGCCCAAGATATGGGTAGCAGGTTTAAGAAAAAGTCTCCTTCGCTCTCAAGGACCACTGCGTTTCCTGTTTTATTAGTAGTTGACCCAAGCTGATCCAGTCCGAGCCGTAGGAGGAACGTACATTAATAGTCCTCCTATCTGTCCTTCTGGAGTGTTCTTGGGTAATAAAATATGTGAAGGAGCATGTTTGTCCGTTCTCTGGGCAGATAGTGCAGGGCACTGACTGAGGTGGAGCTGGCCTGTACCCCAGCTCTGAGTGGACTTAGGAAAGTGACCAGAGGAATGTAGGAGCTGTTGTCATATTGAAGAGGTTCAACTTGTGCATACATGTGTGTGCACATGTGCCTGTGCTTGTATGCACACACATGCATGCATGCACGCACACATACACACTACTACCACCACCACCTCCACCAT
>JAQHUG010000136.1:2777326-2797244 GCA_028555095.1 Dicrostonyx torquatus
GGGGACCAGTTACATTCAATGCACCACAACGTTACAACAACATACAACTGGACTGTGGTGTTTGGTAAGAGTCAAGGCAACTACACTAATATTTGGGACCATGCTTAATTAAGTTAATTGAAAACACAGAAAGTGAGATGGTGGAGGGAGTGGGGGGATTATTATAGGAGAAGCTGCCAGGTGCAGTGCTTTGCAGTGGGCGTATCTACGGGAGGCCGTCCTTGGAAGCAGGCCTGTGTGACCGTGCTAGTGGCAGTGGCTACGTGTGAGGGTTGGACACCAGGCTCTCATTTCCTCCACACAATAGCCCCATAGTGTGTGTATTAAAGCTCTCATTTTATGTATGAGAAAATGAGCAGGAGAACTGAACCCATGTCCCCATGAGATGATCCCGCTCATAAAGGTTTGGGGATCATGTGGAGGTGATAGGGGCCTGTGGGTTAGTGCCTGGCTTAAGGTCTACAAAGAAACTTAGTTTTCAGATCCTGCAAGAGGACGCTATCTATCTGTAGTTTTCGCAGAGGCAGGACACACACAGGAACAGACAGAACATTACATCATGATTGGCTTCCAACCGTCAAGTTGGCACAAAGCTTGATAAGCCGAGTGATAGTCACCCCCAACGTGGGACTGCTTTCAGCCTTCTTGGAGGCTTTCATGGAAGGTGAAGAGGTACCTCCATATTTGTGGGGGGTCCACAAGCAGAGCCCTACCCCACTTGGGGTCTCTGCAGCTGATTTCTTAGACGTATGACCTAAGAACCCCTAGCTAGCTGTTCAAGGAGGCCCTACTCAGCTCCTGGAGAACATCTAATTCCGGGAGCTGGAGGGTGAGCATGTTTGGGGAAAGGAGGAAGATATCCCTACAAAAACTTCCATATTGACACTGACATGGCCCCAACTTGCTGCACTTAGATTTTACCCTCAGCACTGGTGTTTAAAACAGGGTTTCATGCTAGAAAACAAAACAAAAACCTTTTAAAAACCAACCTCCTAATCTAATGCTCTCACGTGAGAGATGAGAGCTCTCAGGCTCAGGAAGAGCAGCAAGCGTCCAAGGCCACCTACAAAGGCAATGGCAGATGCATGAAGCTATGTCCCTGATGTCCGTCTTTGCACTGTGTCAGCTCCTGCTAATACGGCAGGCAACAGCCTTCCACAGAGAGCATGCTCCGAGAGCCCTGTAGATGCACGCAGGCAACGGCCCTCCAAGGAGAGCATGCTCCAAGAGCCCTGTAGGTGCAGGCTGGCAACGGCCCTCCATGGAGAGCATGCTCCGAGAGCCCTGTAGATGCAGCCTGGCAAGGCCCTCCACAGAGAGCATGCTCCGAGAGCCCTGTAGACGCAGGCAGGCAAGGCCCTCCACGGAGAGCATGCTCCGAGAGCCCTGTAGATGCAGGCACACTCAGGTGGTACAGACCCCGTGTGTAGCGCACTGCTTCTCTATGAACCTATGGGAAAGTTCAGACTTGCCGGGTATTCAGGGAAGAGATTCATAACGACAACAAAGAACCGTTGTAGGCGCCCACTGTAACAGATGTCACGTGAGTACGTTCTCTGCCTCTTGTTGGGAGGTCTTGCTGGTCAGAAGTTGCAGTCTCTCACAGCCTGGCAGCTTTGGAGAAAGCTCATCAACATGAGGACTTCCCTCCCCAGCGAGATTTCCTGCTCTCTACCTGCCCTTATCTGGAGAATGTCTCTAGGCCCAGAGGACTGGCCTTATCTGAGAGCTGTATCTAAACTTGCCCACATGGAAACTAAGACTTGTACCAGGAGCTTTGCTATGGGACCTGCTGCCCACATATGAAGGCTTATGATAGGATCGTGATGTTTAACACAGACTAGGGTTTGTTTCCAGGCTTCCTGATCCTATGTATTTCCAATACTCTGGAATAGAATTGAGTTGTCTCACTGAAGTTGTCTCGGGGAGCTATCTTCGTTGTATCCCCAACCATCTAAACCCTGTTCCACACTTCTGGTCCCTCCCTCCTCGTGGACCAAGGGCCAATGGTCCTGAAGAAAGAGAACCACAGTCTCTCTTTTATCTTCAGAAAATTTTTCTTGAGGGGCTGGAGAGATGGCTCAGTAGTTAAGGGCACTGTCTGTTCTTGCAGAGGACCTGGGTTTAACTCCCAGCACCCACATCACAATCATCTGTAACTCCAGTTCCAGGGGATCTGATGCCCTCTACTTGCCTCCAAGGGCACTTGGCACATACATGTTGCACTTAAATACTTGTAGGTAAAGCACTCATACATATAAAGTAAAAGAAATAAGCCAAATGAATTGTGTGTGTGTGTGTGTGTGTGTGTGAACACAGACACGAGTGTGCCTGGTGCTCACGTGGAAGTCTGAGGATGGCTCGGGTGTTGGTCCCCACCTTTGATCTGATTGAAACAGTTCCTCTGTTTGTCCGTCCTGGGACATTTGGCCTTCAAGCTTTCAGGATTCTCTGTGTCACTGTAGGAGCACTGGGGTGACAGATGCCTGATCCCACATCCTGATTTTATACAGTTTTGGGGTGCTTGAACTCAGCTCTTCACACTTGTATGCAGCAAGTGTTTTACCCATTGGCCATCTCCCAGCCCCCGTGTGTGTCCCTGAATGTCTTGCCTTACTACACTGTATTTTCTCCCAGTTAACTCTGAGTGACCGAATATGGAAAGCCGAACCTTGGCTAGGGAGAGAACCCCTGTACTAACAGAGTGGGTTGTCACCGAGTCCTTATGCCAAGCTCAGGACGACTGTATCTTCTTGGGCTGGGAAGATCCACTCCCCTCCCATCCACTGAGTACTGACTCCTCCTTGGGCAGCTGGTGGCCTACGAGCCGATCTGGCCATCCTAAGGAGTTTTTTCAGCCTCATGGGACTTCCCAAAGAGTTATCTCCCACTCCCTTTCCCCATTAACAGCACTTGGGTTTATCCATCCCTATAGCGCTGCCTGCTCCCCGCCCCCTGCCACCGTCCACCCAGTGGGGCGAGCTTTCTCATCGTGTCACCGTTCCCCTTGGACATCTTGCTGCTGTCTCAGTTCATTTGGCCATCACCTCTCTCCAGCACATCCCCCTCTCCAGATGTTGGCTGCCCACCCCCTAGTCTGGGCCTCCAAGAGATACTCAACACAGCATACCCCAGAGGTGTGGGCACTGTGCTGGACCAGCCTAAACCGTGGTAAGTCGCATCCTTTCACCTTAGCGCTTAACCAGGGACATGACAACTACCAGGAGAGCAGATGGACCTCCCCCGCTCCCCCCGCAAGTACCCACAATATGGAGAATTAAAGTTCGGTCTCCAGACCAGGAAGTCAGGTGTCCTCTAGTGTGTGTGTGTGTGGGGGGGGTATTCCGTTCAGTTCCAAGTAGCAGAAAGATCCTAGACCTCAGGGACTCTGAAGCGTGACAGCACAAATACCTTTCTGCAAAGATGTGCCTGTCTGTGTAGGAAGGCCCTAGAAGCCTTTTTCTGGGGCTGACACAGGTTCTTGAAGCCACTGAGGGGTTGAGCATGCACACTTGTGGCATCAGGTCATCGCGGTCCAAATTCAGGCTCTGCCCCTCACTTGGGTGGTTTGGGACAAGAAGGCTAACCTCTCTTGACCTCAGTTTCCTCAGAGCGGCTGTGGCGGTGTAATAACAGCTGTCTGTCCTCTTCACGGGGTTACTGGGGATCACGTGAATGGTAGGTGGGCTTGACCCCAGTGACGGAAAGATTTTGTGCAGTTCAGATATGTGACTTGTTGGCTTGTGTTGTGTTATGAATGTGTTTGGGAGCCTTTGCTGTTTCAGGGGCTGCTTTTGGGTGGGAAAGGCCTGGCACAAGAGCAGGGGCAGGGGCCGAGCTGGGGTGATGGCACAGAGGCTGGAGAGGTGCTTGTTGTAGGTGGGGTGGGGAAAAGCCACCCTCGGGCTGTGATTTTGGAACTGGGAATGTGGCATGTCAGGGATCGCACTACTAGACAGAGCTGAGGTCCTTCCCATCGAGCATTGCTGTTTTCATAGCTCATGCCTGTTTCCTGGGACCATTGATGTGCAGGAGAATCCAGTGGCTAGAGGACCATGGAGAGAGGGGAACTTGGAGAGTGAGTCCCTCCTTCCCTATCTCACATTTGGCTGATAGAACTCTGGCCTACACCATGAGTCTTCCTGAAAAGCCCTTCATACCTTCTCATAAAAACCAGCTTTTCTCCCACGGCCCTGTCTTTTCGGGCCAGGTTACATTTGTGGTCAAGCTCAATTAAGCCTTTGACTCTCAGAGCAGTGAGGGCTGGAGGCAGCTTTATGGAGTGTGGCCAGCTGACCTTGAGCCCTGTGGTGGGGTAATAGAGCCTTATGTGGACTTGCTGGGTGTCCAGCTTGGTCAAACACGGCGACTGAGGGGTATCTACAGGCCACTGCCCTGCCTGAGCTTTCTGTTTGTTTGCTGACAGTGACCTTCACCGTGCACGGTGACTCTGTAGACTCAGTCGCGTGCACATCAGGTCACAGGGACCCTCTGTCTCTGATCTGAGTGGCTGTACAGCACCACTTTCATCATGCCACAGGGGCCCTCTGTCCCTCCTCTGGACAGCTGTAACAGCGCGTCCTCTCTTCAGGTTGTCATGACAATCGCTGAGCTGTTTCTGGACAGGGATCAGAAAAAGAAATGGGGAGGACACTTGTTAAAGCCAGGCCACGTGATTTCCAGAATTCCAGTGGCTTTAATGTCTCTCAGGATGACATCTTATGAAAATCACAGCCTTTGTCCACCACCAGCTAGTGGCTTGAGAGCATTGTCGAGAAACCATCACACAGATCATAGTCATAATTATCAAAGTCAGGCCCTCTGGCACAATCCAGTAATAGTGGGGTTAATTACTGAGGCCATAGGGGACATCTCAGTCTTGGAGGGTGGTCAGGTGCTCAGTAGCTCTCTTACCGCATCCCCTTGTCACCTGCCATCTAACTTAAGGGGGTCTTTCCTCTCGATCTTGGCCATTTGTCCAGGGGCAGCTCAGCAGTCATTGAAAAATGGAAAGATAAGAAAGACACCATCGCCCCATTTTACAGAGTGGTCGCCACTGTAAAAGAGAGGACGCGCTGTTACAGTCGTCCAGAGGAGGGACAGAGGGCCCCTGTGGCATGATGAAAGTGGTGCTGTACAGCCACTCAGATCAGAGACAGAGGGTCCCTGTGACCTGATGTGCACGCGACTGAGTCTACAGAGTCACCGTGCACAGTGAAAATACAGGGCAGCTATTCCTTAAGTGAGTGTGTCCTTCAAAGGAGGTGCCCAGAGCTCTGTCTGGCCAGGAAAAGTGAAAAATCATATCCCTATTTTTTATCATTTAAATAAAGGCATATCCAATGTGATAAAGCCAAAAATACAGAAAATTCTGAAAGCCAAATGAGCCAAAATCCTAACCCCAAGACTTTGTCCTGGTATTGTGCAAAGAGGGGCGTGTGTGTGTGTGTGTGTGTGTGTGTGTGTGTGTACACGTTCCTGTGTGTGGCTTTGGGGTGCGCAGAGGTCAGAGGACAGCTCCGGGTGTGTGTCAGTCCTCAGGTGCCTTCCGACTGTTGTTTGAAGCAAGGTCTCTCATTGGCCTAGAATTGCACTACCTAGTCCAGGTTAGCTGGTTAGCATGCTTGCAGGTCCCTGCCTGTCCCCACTACCCTCCCACATCTCACACTGCTGGAATTACTGATCCATAGCACCTGGCTTTTTGCAAGGATTGTGGAGATCTGAACTCAAGTTCAAAACTTGCAAGCCTGAAGGTCCAAATCAACCCAAATCCTAACCCCGAGATTTTGTGCTGGTATTGTGTAAGGAGGGATGTGTGTGTGTGTGTGTGTGTGTGTGTGCATAGCACGTGTGTAGAGGTATAGCTTGGGCTTGCGAGGCGTGCTTTTTCCTGACACTTTTCTCCCCAGCCTGTTAGGGAGGACCTGATAAAAATCATTCTTGTCTACCAAAGCTTGGCAGTAGATGTGACTCAGGTCAGGATAGGTCCGGAGGCTGCCTGAGGGCTAGCCTGGGCACAGGAGTGTCTTAAGGTCCCTTGCTCATGGACTGTCACAACCAGGGTCACAACACATTCATCTCACTCCCAAACCCACACCTTGTGTCAGACAGTGTATTGGGCCAATGGGGTTCTGAACCTGCCCAGGTTTCAGCTCCATACACCTTAGGGACCAAGCAGATATTACATTCATTCTAAAGAAAATAAAAGCCTGATTTTTCCATCACCCATCCCATATTTACCAGGCAGCAGGAGGCTGAGTCTGGAGAGAAGCCACACCCCTTTCCCTAAGGAGTTCATAGACAAGCCTGTGAAACAGACCCTTCCACCAGTCCATCAGATGTCGCTCTGCTATCCCATCCCATGGGTTCTCTGTAGCCAAGAGTTTGGGACTAGATGCAGCTCAAAAGTACCTTTGAGAAAACACTCCAGAAAATTCCAGATCAGAAACCTTAAATTTGATATTTCTCTGAGCACTGTGTGAAGTCACATGACTATAATGGGTAGGCCTCCTCCTTGAGCTTCTTGCGTCTCACAGATCCTGTCTTCTGTCACAAAGGGGATGCTGTGGTCCTGTGGATATCACATGTGTACGCTTTGAAAATGGCTGTCTCTATGCTGAACACATCTTTTCTTGTCATTACCCCTTTAATGATGCAACAATTCAAATTGTTACAGGATAGGAAATATCTTCAGAAGACAGACATGATTGTGCACACCTGTGATTCCAGGACTCAGGAGGCTGAGGCAGGAGGATTGCAAGCTTGATAATACTCTGGACTATGGATAAAATTACAGGTCAGCCTGGGCTACACAGGGAGAGTGAGTGTCAAAAACAGAAAGGACTAGAGAGGTAGCTCAGTGGTTAGGAACATTTGCTGCTCTTGCAGAAGACTTGGGATTCAGTTCTCAGCAACCACACAATGACTCACAACCATATGACTCCAATTCTAGAGGATTTGATGCTCTCCTCTGACTTTCTTGGGCAGTGCACACTTGTGGTGTACACATAGACACACAGGCCACACACACACACACACACACACAGATGAATAATGAACGTATGTCTCTCATTTCACAGCCTGGATGTGGCAAACCCCAATATCAAGACCAAATAACAACAAAAACCAACAACAACAACAACAACAATAAAAAGTAGGCAAGCCACCATGATGGCCCCAATAATACTTATCTCTTGATATTGACACGTGGTATAGACTTTCCACATTGCATCAGGGCACAGCAGAACTGATAGCTCATGCCTTCTAAAATGGAAGGCATCCAACCTTCCTCCTTGTTTTTACACTTTCTTGCTCCTCCATACTTAGCCAGCACACCCTCTAGACGTGGATGGGACAGAGGCCCCTGCTGCTGGTCAGCACTACTCTTTTGGTAACTTGGGCAAGCCGTCTTTGGAGTGGCGTTGATTCTCAGGCTACATTCCAGCCTTCAGATGAAGCCACAACCCTGGCAGCTGGCTTCAGTGAGAGGCCCAGTGCCAATGACACTGCCGAATCACTGAGTTTGGGGACCCACAGAATCTGTGATGTTAATTGTGTGCCATGACTGCTCTTGGGAGATTTGTCACTTAGCATTGGACGGTAAATGCAGCACCTTTTATGGCTTTTCTGGGAGGAAGATGCCCACATTAGCTCCATTTGCAGAAGGATTTAATCTTAGTAACAGCCAGATAGTAAGGCCCATGAGGTGAGTGTTCATTGTCTTTGACCCCATAAGTGAAACTGTAGGAGGAGGTGTTGGCTTGTGTCATGGAGACAGAGGATGGCAGTGTGAACTTTTGAGCTTGGTGGAGTCTACCCCAAAGCTCAGACTCTCAACTACAATGTTTATTATATTTTCTTATAAATGCACCACATGGATGTGTATATCCAGGTCCTGATTGATACACAGTGGTGAATGAGACCTGCCTCACGCTTTAAGGAGGTAGGCTTCAATGCAGCTTTCAGGCTTCTTTTTATGTTCACACCCTGCTTCATATCAGGCCCAAGGACCCACCTGCCTCCTGCCCCCCCCCCGGAAGGCTGCACTCCCTTTAGGCATCTCCCACCCACGGGTGTCTGTCTCCACCGGCAGCAAAGACAAAGGGTTTTGGACACACCCAGGGGCCCTGTTCATATGGAGGGATTGCTGGCTAACCAAGGCCAGGCAGCATGCTGGTAACATTAAAAGCAACATTGGAGAAATTTTTAAAAAAAATTCACTGGTGCTCATAATGCCTTTGGAATTCCGGTTCTTTATGCACCAAACATTAGTTATACACCTACTGCGCGCCTCTCACTGTTCTGAGCATGTGGGCAGCTCAGTCAAAAGACATGCGCAGATCCATTCCTGAAGTGGTTGAGATGGGGACAGAGAGTGAATTTGGAGAGGGACTCCAGATAAAATGGAAACTTAGAAGGCAAAGGAAGACAGCACAAAGAGATTGGGGATTTGTGAGGAGGATGGAGCACCCTGCAGCATGGCTGGACCAGGCAGCACCCTCAGTCAGAAAGGGTGGGGGTTGCTTAAAATGAAAGGTGTGTTTCTAAGATAATTTCTGGAAAATTCCAGGTTGGGTTGCATGAGGTGACTACGTTAGAAGTTGGCTAAATAGATAGGGGAATTTGTTCATATAGACAACAAGATCACTGGTTCTCGCTTGAAGGTGATTTGGGTCTCAGAGGGACATTTCAATGTCCTAGGGACATTCTAGTTGCCAAACCGGATGTTAGGAATTGGGTGGACTGCTGAAATCTTGCACAGCTTAGGGATTGACCTAACTGGAGATAAGGAACAAAGAAAGGCTAGACAGAAAACCTGGGATTGGGCCGACTGTGCCCAATTGGAAATTTCATTTGCCTTCTGTTGTCTCTCAGAAATCTAAGCAAGGGTCTTCCCCATTGTCCCTGAGGATATTGTCCCTTCTATGTCCCCTTTCCATATACCGCAGACAAGCAAAGGGCAGCCCAGTCAGGCCAGAGGGGCCTCCTTGCTGAGAGCTGTCCCCAAGCTCTGTCCCAACTACTAATGACTTGTGATTTAGTCCGTCCAAGGCTACTCAAAGTCTGTGGGAGGCCACAGCCACAGCTGGATTCTCTGCCACCACAGCCTTCCTCATCTTGGCCGCATGACGGAAGCGACACTATGCCTGTGGGCATCAGCTTGGAAGCCAGACCACATGAAAGAGAGCATGTACCCAGTGCTCCATCACATCAGGGATCTGAGAAGTAGTGACACATTCCTAGGACTCACTGGTCAGTCACCTGTTGAGTAGCCACAAGGTCCTGAATTCCATCCCAAGTACTGTAAAACAAAACATTTCCCCGGTTCTTTCTAGCTTTGAGCGTTGAGATCACTTCCCTGCCCAGCGCTGGCTTCCCATCCCAACAGCACAGGCACACATCCTTCTGCCTGCCCCACAGCTGACTGCTGGCTGACGGAGAAGCAGGTGGAGGAGATGTGCTGAGCCCCCGCCAGCCTGAGGATTTCATCTCAGAGCAATTTGTGAGGAAGAAGCTGAGTGTTGCTGAACCCTAACTTCATTGCCGTAGCCTGGAGTCAAGAATAGTAAAAAGGTACCCAGCTTTCAGATTTCAGGGGTCTGAAGGTGAGGCCACCAAGGGCTGAGGTCATTACTGTGTTCATCCTGACGCCCATGCTTCCTCGACCTGGGCAAATCCAAAGCACAGGGTTGGTAAGAACTTTTGGTGATGAGACGGCTATGACAACCAACACACACCTGTGTAAGAGTCAGAGGTAGGAGGATTGTGAGTTCAAGGCCAGCTTGGCTATGTAGACTGTCTCAAAAGATCACTGTGGAAATGAATGTCACAAAGAGACTGGGCCCTCTGTCCCTGTGCACATGGAGGGTCAGGAGGCTGACCCCTCTCCTGGCTTCCTGTGACTGACTCTTCAACCCATCCAATGCCCGCTGTCTTAAGCCAGCGATACTTTCTGAAGGCCCCCTTCCATTCCTTCATATTTTTGTGCCATTGGGGCCAAACACAGCTTCTCATACATAACAGATGCCCAGTAAATGCCAGTTTATTGGTTGACTGAAAGGATGAATGAATAGTGTAAACTTTACTCGAACATTTTGGCTTTCTACCCTCTACCCATGGAGAGAGCCAGTCAGAGCCAGCAGAGGTCATAGTTCCTCCCTTCCTCCCTGCTCCCCTCCCTCCCTCCCTCCCTTCCTCCCTCCGTCCCTCCCCACCCCACAGAGAGGGGGGGGGCAAGGACAACCTCAGATGTTACCTTCAAGAGTGATCTTTGCCTCCTTTGGAGACAGGATCTCTCATTGGCCTGAAGCTCACTAATTAGACTAGGCTGCCTGGCCAGGAATCTCTCGGGACCCTCCAGTCTCCATGTCCCCACAGCTGGGCTTACAAGCCTGTCTCAAGAGCTCTGGGTTTGAACTCAGGTCCTCATGCTTGCAAGACAAGTGCTTCACTATTGCATGGCTCTTCAGGTGAATCTAGAGAGATGGTGGTCATCGATTCCAAATATTCTGTACTAGTCTTATTGGAATGTGATTCCCTGCCCTTTAGTTTCTTCCAATTGCCAGGCAGGGAATAGCCACTCCTGATGAATACAGAGTGGCCTGGTTGACAAGCTGGTCTCGTGCACACGAGGCCCTGGCAGTACTAAGTGCCAGACTTTTGCTCCTGTGCCTGAAAAGCTGTGCCTTTGGAGAGGGTCCTCCACTTGACAGAGTGAGCGGCAGCCACGTGCCGGGAGTGCCTTCCGGCCCAAAACGTATGGTGCATGTCCGAGGGCTCTCAAGGCACCTGAAGCTGTGCCAATTTGCAATAATTAAACAGCAAGACCCAAGTGAATGGTTTTCTGTGGCTGTGAGACCGCCAGATGCTTGGAGTGCAGACCAAGCCCGGCTCCCAGCTCACTGCCTAGCACTGAAAACTGTGAGAGAGTTAGTTGGTGATGGTGAAATGATGCTGATGTGAGGACCACATCGAGGGCTCCTGTAGTTGGCATCTTCCTTTCTACCACATCTGCCTTCTGTCATTCAGACCTTAGAGTTTGCATATAGCCAAGGGCTCTTCCATGTCACACTGCTCAAGTGGGACTGCTCAAGGGTTTTTGCCCTGTGCCTTGGGGGACTCATAGATGTCAATCACTGGGAAGCACTTCCCAGATAGCATGTTTCAACTCTCCTAATAGTTTCAGGAAATTGGGTCTTATCCCTGTTCCTCCACATGACACAGGTAGTGGGAGCAGAAAAGGGGCAGATCTCAGCCCCCCTCCACCCTTAAACCAGCAAAAGACACCTATTAGTTGTGTATTGAAATAGCTTCAGAGGGCGTTCCCTGATAACACAACACTGACTGGGAGGCTGGGCCAAGATGACTCTCTCACAGCCCCAGGGTAGACATTCCATATCAAGAGGGCTGCAAAGCCATGTTTCTGTGAAGGTACTAGGTAATTCGTTCTGTGTCTCTTCCAGGCACTTCTGCTAATTTCCTCAATGTATTTCATCTCATGGCTGCCTCCCCCCACCTCCATTTTTATGTGGCTTTTATCTGGGTAATTCTGTCTTCAAAAGGCTGATTCTAACCCAGTCATGGCCATTGGACGAAGGGTCCATGAGACTTCCATGTAGCACTATTTTGATGTGATTGGTGACATTTGGAACAATCTTATTTTCAGATAAGGTCACATCAGAAAGAGCTTAGACTTCCGTGTATCTGTTTCGGGGGACACAATTCACCCTCTTGCAGATGTTTCAGTGGTTTTAGGTTCACATTGAATATTAAAGAATGTGGGAATAACTGACTTTTCACCACCCCGAGAGGAAGGTGCCAGAGGGGCCCAATGGTGAAGGACACATTAACAAGCCAGACGAAGGCAGTCCCTTGCACGGACTTCAAACACAATTGCCAGCCTCTTGCATGTGGCTGCCTGGGGTGTCCTGCCCAGTGCTGACCTCCGGACTAGGGAATTCTAGGAGCACTATATTCTCTGGCGCCCCCTTGGATTGTATTTAATGAACTGGCCGTCAGCTGTCGCCCTGGCCGACTTCATCCTGCCCTCAACAAACAAAACAGTACCAACAACAACTGCACATCCAGGCCAGCACTGGTCTCAAACCAAACCAATAAAGAATCTGCATTGAAAATCACCTTTGATGGCCTGGACACCTTTATCACAATAATTGTCTGAAGGGAATAGCGGGATGGCGCCAGAGTCCTGTCAGGAGTGGAAGGGAGGCAGAGGCTGGGTGACTCATTGGTGGTGACACGGATTCATCTTATTAAGGAGCAATGAATGGGTTAGCTCGGCAATTAATCACCAACGCCTTCTCCCAGGAGCCGGAAGACTCGGGAAGCGCCGAGATAGAGACAGTAGAAAAGCTGTCACAGAGGATCCTGGTGGAGCCACATGTTGTGGTCACCTGGAGGGGTGTGTGTGTCACTGGTGCTGAGGCTGCGCGCCCTGACCCACGCCATCAAGAACCCAGGAATTTGCCTTTTTCTGGACCCCTGAGAAGATTCAGTGAGGTGTATTGTAGGGACACTGAGCTGCAGTATCTCTGAGTAAGGTTAGAGCACACCCCCACCGCACCCCCCACCGACACCAGGGCTGCCTGCTCACCCTGGGCAAGCAGGCGCCACACAGAGAGCTTCCTCTCTGCTGCTTCCATTTCAGAGTCCTACTGCCTCCTGTTAGGCAGGTAATTCTGAGAAAATATGTTTTGATGAGGTCGTTTGGGGTGACTGTTTTCTACAAAGAGACCTTCAACAAAGCACGAGAATGCAGTTTGTGGCTGAGAAGTTGGTACGGCAGACTCCCTGAGCCTTCGGCACCCCACTTCCCAGAGACAGAGTGACCTGGGCATGGGCAGAGTGTATTGCTTTCATTTGTGACTTGGGTAGGAAATAGCTGAGAGCTTGGTGGGTTTTTTTTTCTGCAACGAAACGTCCTTGGGTCAGAACAAACACAAGCGTGTCACACTGTTCCCTGTTCCGGGCTGTCCTGTGATGCGGTAACAGAGTATCTGAGGCTGGGTGATTTTAATACAGAGCAGACATTGCTGCACCATGGAGGCTGGGGAAGGCGAAGGTAGGCACCTGTATCAGGGAGGGCCTTCACTCGGTTCCCCACAGCTAAGGTGGAAGCAGGGTAGCCCAAGACAGCAAATGGGCTGAGCTAAGATAGCATAAGATATAAGGGTAAATGTTTGAAGCTACTCTGAAAAGGAAAAGGGAAGCTGGTGAGATGGCTCAGGGTTGAGAGCACTGGCTGCTTTTCCAGAGGTCCTGAGTTTAATTCCCAGCAACCACATGGTTGCTCACAACCCTTTATAATGGGATCTATATATGCAGACAGAACACGTGTGTGTGTGTGTGAGAGAGAGAGAGAGAGAGAGAGAGAGAGAGAGAAAGAGAGAGAGAGAGAGAGATACGAAGCCATTCCATGAAAATGACAGTGTTCCATTTGGATTTAATGGCTTCCCAAAGATCTCACTTCTGAATGTATTTGTATTGGGGTCTGAATTCCCAATATGTGGACTTGGAGGAGATACCTTCAACCACAGTCCCTTGGGGATAAAGCTGCAGTGCCAGATTACCAAAAACCCTCCAGAGAGAGAAGGTTCTGGACTCTGGGAGAGGAACCTCACATCATGCCTGTCTATTGGCTCATGGCCAAGTTCAATCTTGGGACCCCACCCAGTGGGGCTGCATGGGAAAGCATGGCCTATGCTTTCCGAGAGTTGGTTCTGCCCCCACATGGCAGCAGAGAGAACTCAACACAGTCACCAGACTGGCCAGAGTCTGAACAGGGTGAGATTTAGCCCCACAGGGAAACTCAAAGGTGACCAGTTTGTATCCAGAAAAGCTCCTGTCACCATCAGGCAGGCGCCGTCCCAGTGTTTGCTTTGATGACAAATATTTAATAATTTTCCTGTACTCTCTTGAAATTAGATTGTAGATTAAAACAAAATCAAAACAGAACACAAAGGTTGGGCTTAGAGTTCGTCTACTTTGGGTTTGAATCCTAGCACAGTGAACAAACAAAAATGAATGAATAAAGTAATATATTATTCTAATGTACATAAACTAAAGGAAGGTAGATATGGTTGCTTTTATCTGTAATCTCAGCACTTGGAAAGCTGAGGCAAGAGAATTCCCTCCAAGTTTGAGACCAGCCTGGTCTACATAGTCAGTTCCAAGTCAACGCTACAGAGTGAGACCCTGTGTTGAAAAACACAGGAAACCAAAACAGCAACAACAAAATACCCCAAGCAACTTCCATCATCATAATAAATCAAAACAAAACATCTTACACGTGTAGCAGTTTATAACAAAACATTACATCATTAAAAGCAATGTGTTGCCAGGTAGTGGTGGCGCACGCCTTTGATTTCAGCACTCAGGAGGCAGAGGCAGGTGGATCTCTTGAGTTCAAAGGCAGCCTGGTCTACAGAGAAAATCCCAGGATAGCCAGGGCTACAGAGAAAAACCCAACCAACCAACCAGTGTGAGTTCTCAGCCTTGTCCAACCTAAACAACCTGACAAGAGTTTATGTATCTTGGACATATTTGTGAAGTCAAGGTGAATATGGCCATCCGGATGTTTCCAAAGTCTCTGTCAGATGCCGTGAGGGGAGCTGCCACCTTCACAGGCTTCATAGCTGTCTTAAGGGAACTCCACAATCATCACTGAGTAGAGTGGCCATGGTGACGACCTACAGAAGACCTTAGTCCATAGCCATGGCAACAAGTTCGGCAGGACCCTGCCGTGGCTAGATCTGAGGACTGCTAGGGAGGAGGTGTTGTGATATGCGGGTTGAGTAGGCGGGAGATGTAGCTGTCACCCAGCCTGGGGTGGGACTTTGGGGTGATGCAGCTGTCTCTGGGGCACCCATGCTCCTGTAAATGCGTTGATTTGTCAAGCAGCATTTGGGTGGGGTTGCTTCTTTGGTTCTGGGGTCAGAAAGCATTCTTTTACATCCAGGTCACAACTGAAAACCAGCCGTTTGTGGTTTAGGCCCTTTCCTATGGGCACGCTGCTCCGGGAGCTGAGGGTCTGAACAGGGCTCCCACTTATCCCAGCAAGTGTGCATGTGGCTGCAGTATTGCCAGGCCCCTTTCCATGTTACACATCACAGATTTGGGCAGAGTCTACTGGGGTCTAAATTATAAACCCAGGCAGAAGGGGGTGGGCTATGCTGGTTCAGGGTGTGGTGTTATCCTTAACGAACAGGCAGAGTCCAAAGGGAGACTGTTAACGGAATGGCATTCCCCACAAGGGTCCCCAGGACGACCCTGTGCCTTGATGCCTATCAGACAGGAGACCTGAGGAGTCATCAGAGGCCTTCAGGTCGGATCCCCAAAACGCTGCAGTCAGGGAAGCAAGAAACACAGCCAAAGTCCCAGGACTGTGGCTTGGGGAATTCAGGCTGTGGGGAGACCTTCCCCGTTGTGTTGGACCATGTCCAGGAGACCCTCCCCGCCTACCACATCCACTGTGGAACAGATTCCCATGGCAGGTCAAGGCTCAGAATATAATTTCCCCACCCCCACCCTGTGTGCACAAACTTCTGGCTGGCAGTGGGGCCCCGGAGGAACATGACTCACGGAGGCATGCGATTGGAAGGCTTTGTGAACGAGGACCTTAGAGCACAGATGCCTCTGGGGTCACCATCTAGACCTCCAAAAAAGAATCCCGAGGCTAAGTCCCAGAGTGAAACTGGAGGAGTCCTGGCTGTGTGGGTCTGGGCTGATGCTTCTGCAGAAGGGTTGAGAGTTCTTTACATAGTTCCAGGAACCACTGAAAGGAAGGGCCTCATGGCTCCTTGTGTGGCTTTTGCTGAGATTAACTTGAGCCTGGGTTTATGGGGCAGAGTGTTGGTGACCATGTAGCCAAACTGTGCTCAGCTTCCAGACCACAGGCATCTATTTCCACAGCTTGAAATGAAAAGATCTGTTCTAGGCAGGTGGTGGCACATGCCTGTTGATCCCAGCACTTGGGAGGCAGAGGCAGGAGGATCTCTGAGTTCGAGTCCAGCCTGGTGTACAGAGAGAACCAGGCAGCCAGGGCTACAAAGAGAACACCCCTCCCCCGTCTTAAAAGTCAAACAAGGATCTCTGTTGACATGAGGCCTCTCCTTCCCTCCCCTGCCCTCCCATTGGCTGTCATAGAGATGGCCCAGTGAGAACTGCTCTGCCCTTCCTTCCCAGGGCTGAATTACCCAGGAGGGGCCCTCAGGTTGCCTGGGTTACCAAATGGCTTAATTACCTGGCCCAAATGGACTGTCCTTCTAGACGATGTCCTCCGAGCCTGACTGGGGATTTCAGTTGTGTCCAAAGGAGTCAGCCCACAGGCCACTTGCCTGCTGCTAGAGAAACTGTCAGGCTGGAGAAATCAGCCAGTGAGAGGCAGAACTGTGGGGTACCACTCGACCTTCTGCAGCATGTAGGGTGCTCCAGGGAGGGTGCATGTATGTGGCCCCCTCATCTTCGCATACATCCTTTTATTTGCCTATATGCCTGACTCTGTATGTGTGTGTGTGTGTGTGTGTGTATGCACACGCGTGTGCATGTGTTTGCCTTGAGAGAGTATACTGTTTTACCTCAGGCAAACCTTTTTAACCTCTCTCGTCCAGGTTTCTGTGGGTGAAAATAAGGGTGTTGGACTGAGTTCTCGGTTGGTTCCCCTCCAGATCTCAATGCTGTAGACTCCAGGATGTCTTACATGTTGGTTCCATATTGTCAGAATGTCAGGCATCATGGTGAGTGCGATTGTCTTTGCCTCTATTGGCTTCTCAAGTCTCTTTCTAGAGCTTCCTCCAGTCTCAACTTTGGTCCAGGTCACCCACACCAGCACTCTCCCTCAACTGTACATACATGCCCGGTTTTATCGCTAACTATTTTAAACCCACGGAATGTCTCTAAAGCCAGCATAGTGAGTGGAGCCATCAACCAAAGTGCCTCCCTCCCAGGCCTTTCTACCCACAACCCCCTAAAGAAGAGAAACGCCCAGGACACTCACAAGGATACCTGGCCTCATACTCAGTGATGCTAACTTTTTAACAAGCAGTGACAGCCAGGCATGAGAATGGTGTCCTTTACATTGTAGGTGAGAAAATGTGTGGCGCAGTCCCAGACCGAACCCGTTTTCTGCTGGTTGCTGTAACAAAGTATCCGAGGCTGGGCACTTTATGAAGAAAAGATGTAGAATCTGGCTCAGAGGCGGGGTAGGCTGATGAAGCTCAAGGTCAGTATCTGGTCAGTTTCGAGAGGATTTTGGAATCAATTCAAGGCAGAAAGGGGATGTGGGTGGTGAGGATACCTGTAAGAGAAAGATCAAGGGGAGGCACCATGTTTATTTTGTAACAACCCACCCTCAGGTAACCAGTCTAGGCCTGACTTGCTCCCTCCAGGCGGGCATCGGGGCAGCCCAGGGGTGCTAGTTGCCATGACTTAGTCACTTCCTACAAGGTCCTACCTCTGAAAGGTTCTACCACCTCTCAGTACCGCCATACCTGGGACCATCTTCCAGAACATGACCATTGGGAGAGAAATCGTATCCACAGAAGTCACTTTAAGGTCCCAGGCAACCGCCCCCTCAACACCTTCAATGACAGCCTTAGCATCCAGTGACGATCCTTGCCCGAGACAATGCTGGTGGTGTCTGTACAATGCAAACCCTTCACTTTGCAGTATGGACCTGTGGATATTCAAAAGTCCAGTGTTATTGTCTACTGACCAATCCTGCTTGAGGTCAGCAAGAGTCTCTTGGAGCTGGTGGTACAAAGTCCCCTTAATTGCAGCATTTTCTGGGTTTTTTTTTTTGAAACAACAATGTTTCAGGCTCACCCGTGCTTGTCTTTCCCCAGCTGCAAACGAGTTCTGACATCTGACATCTTTGGTGGGAAGGGCAGATGAAAACCAAATATGAGGCCTGAGAACCTTCTGGAATCAGCAAGGCAAACAGAACTATGGTTTCCGGCCAGAGTCCCTGCTTCTCTCTCTGGCCTTTACATTGTCTCCTATTTGGGCTCTGGGGCAAGACTGTGTTGGGGGCAAAGTGGTGGCTCTCAAGGCCCTCCTATGTTCCGTTCAGTGCTGTCCCAGCTTCTGCTGTCCCCTGGCTGGGGCAAAGACAGGGGAAACACAGCATCTAGGTACTACATGGCCACTCTGCCTTGTTACTGAACAAGGCTTTGGTTTCTCCATGTGCTGGGGACAGTGGCAACTCAGAAGGAGGGCCCAGGAACACGTCTTAGGCCACTAACTCCTAGGCTTCTCCAAGGCCTGAGGTGGCAACATCTGAGAGGGGGAAATGGAGGTTTCTCTGGATTGTGAAGATGGAATCTAGAAGGTGCTGTGCCAACTCACTACAATTCCTGTCTCTATCACTTCATAAATAAATAAATAAATAAATAAATAAAAAAGGCTGTTGTAGTATTTACTCACCTCCCAGGGCCATTAGAGGAGAAGTCGGGAGTTAACGTAGCTAGTGTTTGGCACAGGCCTGGTCTGTGAGTGGATGCCATCTGAGTCTGGCTGCTTCATGGAGGGTGGAGCCAAAGACAACAGAGAAGGAAGAGACACCCTTGGCACTGGTTATCTTCTGCTGGTTCAACATTTCCTAACCAGGTTAGCCCCTCCCTAACTGAGCAATGTCTTTTTAAAAATTAATTAATTTTTAATGAAGTTCAAGGGAGATTTTGGAGTTTCCTGGCACCCTTGTGAGATGAATCACTGTCACAGCAGGAAAGATGGAGAGTGTGGAAAGAGAAGAGCAAGGGACTGATCGTGGTGGGCCGTGAGGAGAGAAGGCAAGAGGATTGCCTGCTTCGAGGGTTGACAGCAGTCCTTAGGAATGCTTTCTTGCCAACTTAAGAGGATCATTCAGAGGTTGCAGACATCCTGATCTGTGAATGGAATTTTCTGTCCCGCCCGGTCCCATAGCCATTCAGTCCCAAAGAAATACACAGAAGCTTGTATTAATTATAAACTGTTTGGCCTATTAGTTCAGGATTATTGTTAACTAGCTCTTATGACTTAAATTAACCCGTAATTCTTGTCTATGTTAGCCACATGACTTGGTACCTTTTCTCAGTAAGGCATTCTCATCTTGCTTCCTTTGTGTCTGGCTGGCGATTGACTCTCTACCTTCCCTCTTCCCAGGACTCTCTTAGTCTGGTCACCCCACCTCTACTTCCTGCCTGGACACTAGTCAATCAGTATTTTATTAAACCAATGCAAGTGACAAATCTTTAGAGTGTATAAGAGCATTATCCCACAGCACTGGTCTTTAGTAGACAGAGGTCATCTACAGCAAGGCTGGTCCTCCGACTGAACAAATGGCCATCCAATCTTTGCTTATTTAGTCAGGCCTTCTATTTCCCAGTTTTGCATTGCTATGATGGAAGACTCTTTTACATTATAAAGAGAGAAGGGTTATGATAGTTCATTGTTTTGGAGGTTTGCATGTAAGACCAGACAGTCAGGATGTGGAGAGGGCAGTATATCATGACAGGGGCATGTATGTGATAAAACCAACTGCAAGTCACAAGCCAGGAAGTAGAAAGAGAGAAAAGGGGAGGAGGAGACCAGGGTCCCATAACAGGTGCTCACCCCCAATGACCACTTGACCCCAGCTTTTAAGATTTCCACTCTACGCAACAGCGCCACCTGGAGGCCAAGTCTGTATAGTGCAGCGCTTTGGTGGGATGGTCCAAACCACAGCCTGCTCTCTCAGTCTTCAGTGTGCTCCCATCAGAGTCAATAGGCATTGGATGACTCTTCTGAGCTCACTCCTGACATCATCATCTCCTGTGGTTCTAGGGCGTCCACTTGCTCTCTGGAGGCAGGTGACAGACACATGGAGGGAGGCTACATAGAACTGGCAACAGCTTCTCCCTGGACACAGGCAGCCTCCATCCCTCAG
>JAQHUG010000136.1:2811538-2822920 GCA_028555095.1 Dicrostonyx torquatus
CCTGCAGGCCTAGCAAGCATCCCAGCCTGGAGGGCTAAGTGAACATCCCAGCCTGGTGCTTTAGGCACCAAGGATGAATATGTTAGAAAAGAATGTGGGGGAGTTGGACTGATTTGCTCTTTAAAACCTGTTAGACACTCTATCTGCCCTGGCACAGGCTTGCAGTTACAGGCCTGCTCTCTTCTCTAACAGGTTAGGGTCATATTGCATGGTTCTTGCAGCACCTTCCAGCCCATCTAATCAAGTGGAAAGACCTTGGGGGAAAATCAGAAACAAACAAATAACAACAAATGTGCTCTTTTTAAAATCAGGGCCTTTTGCATACCAGAAAGCGGAAAAGGTTGGGTCATAATTTTTTGGAATAGCCAATAAAAACCTCTCGGCTAAGTAATTTGCACATGATTCATGGTCTCCACTCTCCCAACATTTCTTTAAAATCTACAGCTAGAGGGTCTTGTGGATCAGCTCCTTATAATTCTTGAACACAGCCCACAAACTCTGGGGCAAGATGTTTCCTGGATGTGTTTTTATTGTCCTGCCCATGGCCTTGCTTTGCTACAACTCATCAGTACCAAGCCTCTGAGAATGCTCCACGCTCAGCAAGCATCTTTTATACAGCACAGCTTTCTGCCCAAGCTGTGCTTATAAGTAGGACACTTCATTGCACTTATGAATACCTGGGGTGGGACAAGCAGTTGGCAATGGAGAACTGCTAGCAGTTCCACTGGAACACACAGGCACACACACAGAGACCCAGAGCTAAGGGCAAAATCACTCCCAAAGCAGCTGGCTACCAGCATTAATTTACAGCAAGAAAAAAAAAACATTTCTCCCGGGAAGTGGCTGAGAGCCAATATTTGCAGAATGCCTCCTCCATGCCAAACCCTGCTGCCACTGCCCCATTGGAGGAGGGAGAGGAGGCCAATGCCAGCATATTGAGTAGATAAAGCAAGGGGCAGGGTTTTGCAGATTAAGGATGACTAGATGTGGGACCTTAGGAGAGTCCCCTTACTGTCTTCTGCCTCGGTTTCTTCTTCTATCAGGGAAGTGGGGATGGTGGAAGCCTCAATCAGGTGTTGATGCACGCCTGAAATGCCAGCCCTTGGAGTGTTGGGGGGGCAGGAGGGTCTTAAACAAAGGCCAGCTTGGGTTATATAGTGAGACACCGTTGCTACCCTCACCTTCCACAAACAAATGAACTGATGATAGACCATGCCCCCCCAATGTTCTAGAGTTCTTTTAAGAGTTGGAAAGCACATTCAAGGGACTTAGAAGAGTGCCTGGCTTGGACTACACACTCAGTGCATATCAGCTGGATTTTCTTTGGTTTTCATTTTGGAAACGGGGTCATATTATGTAGTTCTGGCTGGCCTGGATCCTAGAGCTCACTACGAAGTCCAAGCTTGGCCTTGATTCACAGAGCTCTGCCCAAGTTGTGTTCATGCACTCATGGACTGACCTCTCTCCACCACAGCTGATCTCCAACCCTTGCTTCCGGGTCCTCCTCTAAGTGGCTATCAACTGTGTCTTGTTGAGGAGCACATAGCGTCTCACACCCTGACCACGAGTTCCTCAAGCACTCGCCATGCATTCATGCCATGCTAGACACACAGGCTCTATTCCATGTCCAAAAGAAGCTGTGGATGCCAAGACACTCAGTCTCCCATCCCACTGGCACTGTGACCACAAAGAGCCATGACAACAGCAGAGGCCACTGGCTGGGGTTCTGCCTATAATTGAGTGAGGTGACCCAGTGAGGATGTGGTCCTTGAGCGTGGGTGAGTGGCTTCTTCAGAGTGATGATGGCACACGTAAGACCTAGAGGTAGATTAGATATGGAGTGATACAAGGAGCAGGACATCATCGTGGGCACCAGGGGTCAGTGATGGGGGCGGGGCCTTTGCTTAAAGCACTGGGGGTTCCTTTGACTTACGGCCTACCATGGAGGGAAGGCAAGGCAGAGACTGAAGCAAGATGGAGGCTTCTCTGCTTGATGGATTATAATGTGTAAGCTAAGATCCACCCTCTTCTCCCTCAGTTGCTTTGGTGGTGGTGTTTACCACAGTAACAGAGACCAGAGTAGAAACAGCCTGGAGTGCCAAGAAGGCAGGACAGGTAGAGGCAACACATGGTTCAGATCCTTTTTCTAAAAAGGAGCAATTGATGATGTTCAATTGTCCAGGGGAATCTTGTTTCGATGCCTGCCTTCTGCTGTTGACATTTGTGTTGAGGTTGTGTAGGGAGCCGCCCAGTCTGTGAGAAATATGTGTGAAAGAGACCAGGGTTGGAGGGGGTAGGGGTGGTGTTCAGGAGAAGAGTGAACTCAACTGACTGATCACAAGAATCATAAATATATAACAACATTGTATTCAGAGTTCCTAAGTCACAGAGCAAAAGGCCATCCGCCTAAATCATTTCAGTTTTATGGAGAAGGGAGGAGCTCACGCCCAGAGCCCTTTAGTGAAATCCCTGCAGTCACATAGCTAGTGACCAAGAGAGCCAGATCTACTGTGACTGTTCTCTGTGGCTTGAATAAGATTCAGAGAAGCCTGTGGCCCTGAGCCTCCAGTGTGGCAACACTGGGAGACCAGGGCAGGAATCTGGAGACAGAAACCGGTGGCCAAGGCATCCTGCTTACTGGCTTGTTCCTCATGGCTTGCTCAGCCTGATTTAATTTATAACCCAGGACCACCTATCTATGGGTGGCACTGCCCACAGTGGGCCTGGCCCTTCTGCACAAACCAACCATCAAGAGTGTGCCACAGACCGATCTGAGGGAGGCATTTGAGATTCTCTCTTTCCAGGTATGCCAAGTGGATGACTAGGACGGGCCAGCATAGAGAGCTAGCAGTTTCAGAAGGTCCTCCAGGAAGACAAATATGGAAGCTCCTCGAGGCCCAGCTAGAGACGATGAAATCAATGGCACCGCATGTACCACATACCTGGGGAGACAGCCCGTGGCCTTTCCTTTGGTCACAGATATTTTCTTATTTCTTAGAAACCGTTCCAATACTTTGCTTGGGGAAAAAAAATGTAACGTTGTGTCTAATGTAAACCCTGATCTACTGACTCCGTACCATTTTAACTTTATAACCCATCGGAGGCTCCTCGTGAAACCATTTGCTTTTCGTGAGGTATCCACTTAATATTCAGGTCGTTGGTTGCCTTGGTAATTGATGGAGAGCTTAAGACTCTTGTTTATTTTGCTCTCAGAAGCAGAGGGCTGAGTTGATCATTCGTTCCAGTTCATGGCACTCTTTATCATCGACTCCTGCACAGCCCCAGCTCTCTCCTTCAGTCATTTATTCTTGCATGCCTTAGGTTTTTTTTTTTTTTTACTTCAATTATCTTTAGTTCTCCCTTCTCATAGACAACCATCCAAGTACATTCAGTGTGTTATTATCAGCCGTGCTCTGTCAAAAACATGGTATTGAATGGACCTACGATTACCTGAACACAAAAGTCCCACGGATCCGCTCGCGTGTGCTCTCTTTCCCTCTCTCCTTTCCTTCTCTTCCCCTCCTTCTTCCTTTATTTCTTTCCCTCACTTCCCTTCCTTAACCTCTCTGCTTCTTTTCTTCCCTTTGCTTTTTCTTTCAGTCTAGGCTGTTCTGGGGTTGGAAGCCAGAGTCTCAGGCAGGCGGAAACCCTTCTCCCAGGACTGTGGTCACAGTCTTGATTCAGTATCTCATTTTAAGAGCACAGTCAGGTTACCTTGTGTACGTGGTGGCTGTTCCTTCTGACTCTTGGTGGGGGCTGTCCCTGATTGTGCCCACCCAGCCTCCAGGAATGGACACAGATAAAAATGCACCATAAACAGACCCATAGCAAGCCTCTTCATGCACGGTACCTTGGGACATGCCAAAGAAATTGTTTAGAAACGCATGCCTAGGGGTGGCATTATTGGGTCCTGGAAGTCAGGGACATTTAAGTTGACAAGGCCTGTTCTTCAAAATGGCTATGCTAACCTACGAAGCAGCACCAGCAGATTCCAGTACTCCCACATGCCAGGCACCACTTGGCAATATCCAGCTCCCTCCTTTTGGCCTACTGGACAGGCGCACACAGTACCAATGTCACTTAATTGTATTTCTGCAAATCCTGGTGGCTGTGACTGTCTCTCCCCTTTTCCCTTCCTGTGAGCTAACCACTTTTCAGTTTTCTGCTCCATTGAGAAGGATGCTACAACTGTATGGTTTTGTTTGTGGGGTGCAGGGGATGGAACCCTAGGCTTGTGCATGCTGGGTTCTGCCCAGTTAAGACTCATACTGATTTGCAGGGTTATTGCTGGTTCAGACGCCATCTCTTGTTAATTTTGACATTGCATGTGTATCTTCCTCAGCCTGCGGACCACACCACCACATTCTTCTGTGGATTCTGCTTTTCCCAGGATAAATTCAAGGCCATCAACTCTGACCACCTACGCTACACCTGGGAGGCTTCGTGTCACATACTATTCCCACATCAGGGCCACCAAGATCCTCTCTGGAGATGGCCACATCCACATTGCATGTGACCACTGGGAATCTGCCCCCTGTCCTCTCTGTGTTGGGTCTGAGGAGCCCACCGGAGTCAGGTTTCCACCTGCTCCCTGGCTTTGCTCCCTTAACTCCAACACAATACTGTCTTACCTGGTGTCAGCCTCTGCAGGGTCGGCTGCTCTCCTCTTAGCTGACTCAGGCCACCTTTCTATGCCCCTTTCCTCAAACCCAAAGCCAATGATTCAATAAGTCTCTTTGATCTCTTCCTTTCTGCATTTTTATATGTGTTGAAAAGAGATGTCTAGGTCATTATCAGAACTTTTTCTTTAATTATCTCAAGTTTGCCCTGCTCCCTCCCAGGGACCACTCTCAAGTTTAGATTTCTTTTGCCCAGGGCTCCTGGGCCAGCGCTCTTAGAAGGGACCCAATAAATACTGTGCTCCCTGAATTCAAGCTGCTGCCACAGACATCAGCCCCCAAACCTTTTTAAAAATGCTTTTCTTCCTCTGCATCTCTAAAGCCACATCCATGCCTGGGTTTAATCACTGGGAGCCAGACTCTCCCAGCTCTTTGGAGCTTTGCTCTTTCCACCTGCCTCTGCCCCAGGGAGAGCAGAGAGCGGATGGGGAGCCATGACTGTCCTGGTGTCTGGGTTCAGAGGGACAGTGACCCACATGGGGGCGCAGGGGCAGGGTGAGCCTCACAGCACCTTCATTCATGAACAGCTGCCCCTCGGCTTGTGCAGTGAGCTCACTTCCTCCTCTGGTTTGTCTAGAGAGTGTTTGACATGAGTCTGCCTTCTTGGGATTTTTTTTTTTAAAAAAACCCCACAGCCTCTTTTGGTCACCCCAGAATACATTTCCTGGAAGTATGGCTCTCAGAGCCAAATACGTCTTGAGGAGGAATGGAACTGGAGTTCTCCCCTTCTCCCTCTTTCCTGGGACTGCTGTAATAATTTGCCTTGTACTTGCGATCTTAAAACAATAGAAATTCATTCTCTCAAAAATTGGGGAGACCCAAATTCAAGAATGGGTATTATTGGGTTCTATAGTTTTGGGTATTATTGGGCTCTGAGGGCTTGAGTCTGGAGTGTTTCTTAAAGGCCCGTGTGCTGAATGCTTAATTTTAATTTGGGTCCTTTAAAGAGAGAGGCCTAAGGGGGAGTTTTAGGCTACTGGGAGTGTGCCCTGAAAGGGGAGAGTGTGAATCTATCCTTATTTTCTTGGCTTCGTTGGTTGCCATGTGAGCAGCTTGCTCTACCATCCCTGCTATAACATGCTTCTTCCTGGAAGGCCCACCAGCCCGTCAGGGACTGTGACCCCCACTCTGGAAGCCAAGAAATTCTATTTCCCTCTAGGCTGACTATGTCATGTTTGCTATGGTGATGAGAGACAAAAGCAAGGTGTCCCCAGGCCTGTGCTGCCTCCAGAGACTCCAAGGGACAAACTATTCCTGCCTCTTCCAGTTTCTGGTGACAGCTGCATTCTCTGGCGTATGCCAACACCTTCAAATCTCTGTCTTCAGGTCTGTGGTGTGAGCAGCCAAAAACCCCTCCACTTCCTGCTTGTGAGAATGGATGAGGTGGTGTTTAGGACCCACTGGCATATTTGAGAATAACCATCTATCACCAGAGTCTTAAAGCTTAAGTCCGCCCCTTGTCCACAGGAGGGGCCCTGGATGACATCATCACAGCAAGGACAGATTGGCAAAAGGCAAATTGAGTGACCTCTGCATAACATGAGAGCCTTCGGAAATGGATTCCTAAGTCCCCAGTCAGAACAAAATCATCACAAGAACGAACAAGAGTGGTGTTGAGTATGTGTGTGTGTGGGGGGAAGAACCCTTCCTTATAAACCGCTGGTGGGTTGTGTGTTCTGAGATAGCCCCTGTGGAAACAGTATGGACATTCCTCACAAAACTAGAAGCAGAATGGACACACGGCTGGTGTGGCGGCCCCAGGCTGGGCACCCAGGAGCTCTTCGGACCTAATTCAAGGGAAGCTTACTCAGACAGCTCCGGTGAGCAGCATGCTTATAGGAAGGCGGGCCAGGGTCAGAGACTGAACTTTTTGAAGCTGTGTTTTCTTACAGTCCGAGGCACCATGGTTGGAGGTTGTGCATTCTGAGCCCTGACAATTCAGAGAATCCTGAGGTTATGAACTGGCTATTTGGGGAAGAGGGACGGTTTTTAATCTAAATCTATCATATTCCCTGCATATCCTAGAATCTTGTTAGTTTTTCAGGTGGCCTCCCCATACTGTTCGATCCATGTTTAGAACATTGTCTTTTACAGACCCTAATTAATATGTATGAAGATCCCTTGGTGGCCTGGCCTCTGGCTATGGGATCTGACACTGTTAGCTTCAAACCACTGCTCCCATCCTGTCAATATTGTCTTAGATCCATCAACCACACATTTGTAGCTCATTGTGCTAATGAGTCAAATCTGTAAAATTTTAAACTGGAAAGTTTATTAATGATCAAGATGTCGCAGGCCTGACAGAGAGCAGAGCCCTGTGGAACACCACCAGAAATGTCTCTCAGGATTCCAGGGGAGCCAGTCCCTTCCCATTTCATCTTGCCTGTCTCTCATTGACTGGTGTGTGTGTTTATTACCAAACCTTATTTCCTAGGTTCCAAATCCTATTTAAGGCTCTTCCTTTGGAATCTGTCCTGACATAAACTTAGGGAAACAGCTGATACCACAAGAAGCCAGGAGGGTGGGTCTTGAACTTGAGAACACATCGGAATCCACGGGCTGGAGGGGCTTGGGAGAGTAGGTTGCCGCCCCTCTCTGCAGAGTTGGAGAGCATACCTGGAGCAGAGTGAGAATCTGCGGGTCTAGCATTCTCCTGCCCCACTGATGAGGCTGGCCTAGCAGCCTGCACTGATAACAATCGCTACAAAATCCACTCCCCTTGTGTCCTCAACACACACAGCTCGGGGGCTCAGCTGCTTCAGCTACAAACTGTATGTGCTGTTTCCAACCAGTCACATAGGTCCAGGGAATCACATATTCAACATGCTTAAGGGCACTGCTCGCATTTGTAGCTCATTCATCTCCTGGCACACAAAGAAGGGTTCGGTTCCAGGATGGAGGGAGCCAACACTGTTGGATCTGCCCGACAAGTGAATACAAGTTGGTGTCAGTCCTGTCGCTACTCTGCAGCTTGAGTGGCGTGGAACTCTGTCGGCCTGCCCTTTCCAGGTTTTTGTTTTGTTTGCCCCTTCTCTTTTTCTGTCTTTACTCTGTGTGAACCTTTGCTACCAAGGGCAAAATCCTCAACTCCTGGCTCAAAAACAGGGAAGTACTTAGGAAGCCCTAAAATCCAGGGAAAGCGACGGGGAAGCGGTGTCCGCCAGGGGGAGCCCTGCCCTTGTTTGGACTTGGCGTGCAGCGGGACCGCAGGTAACCATGGCTCAGAAGGGCCATGATGGACAGGAGGGGAGTGGGCCACAGAGTCACTAATGGCCCGGCTCCTGCCGCCCGCCGCCGGCAGAGGAAATGGCCCTGCCCAGGCATCGATCTTGCAAGCAGCTGAGCTGGCGCTGTGGTTCCAAGGAGGCTGCCTGTTCCAGAGGTCCTCCTGTGTCCTGCCTGAGGCACTGCGCTTCCTTGCCTCCCTCCCTTGTTTGCTTGCTTCTATCCATCCATCCTTCCTTTCTCAGTGTTTCTAATTCCAGCTTACCTGTGTGCCCTCTCAATAAAGCCATCTTCCCCAAGGCACTTTCAAGCATAAACTGGCCTCTAGAAGCTATCCATCCACAGAATGAGGGCGGGAGGGAGATGAGGGCGCTTTCTGTCCACACCCAGTAAATCTGCTTCCCTTCTCTTTACAGAAGGTCCAGAGGGGTTCTGAAGAGGTCCTTCAGGGACACCTGGGAATCTGTGCCCACCTTCTTGCTAATGAGACATTTATTTAATAAAGAGCTGGTCCTGGCTGGTCCTACCTAGTGCATGAAGCAGGCGCCACAAGTGAGACCTTGCGAGTCAGATCTTGTGTTAGGACCCAAAGAACATGAGCACATTGTAATTCTAATCAGCTGGGCCACTTTTCCGTCACAGAGGTCAAAATCTCTCGCAAAAGCAGAGTGTGGTCGCTCGACTCCCTCCACTGAGAAAAGGTCTCCTTCGTCCTACACCTCCAGGAAGTGGGTTCTAAGGAGAGAATTAAGAGGAAACAGCCCCTCACCTGGTGAGGGACAGAGCAGGAAAGGTTAGTAGCTTCGCTGTTCCCGGTTCATATTCTCTAAAAAACACATTTGAACGTAATCTCTTCCCAGGCCTCCTGTCCGAGTCATGTTCACGCTGGGTTTTGGGGGGTGAATGTGGTACCATTCAGCTCCTAACAGAGGCCTAAGTAGACTTCAGGTATATGAAGCCACACTCTGCAAAATGCGCAGGGTCTCCTTATTTCCTATGCAAATAAGCCGATTTATATGCATGCACATAAACATCTTTCCTAAAAACAGTTGTTTAAAAGAAATGTCCAAACACTGGGTTCATTGCCGTAAGGAATTGTTTTTAAGTCGTGTTGGGGTTTGGTTCAAGAAAATTAATGTGTGAAATCCACCTTAGAAATCAGCCATTATAGAAAAATATCTGTCTTGGCAGCCAATCTTTCTCTCCCCTTTCAAGTCTCATGGTATTTCTGTAAAACCAAACCTTCCCAAGAAAAGATTTAAGCTGGAGGGTGTAGTATAGGCTAACGGACACTGGGTGGCGCCCTGGGCAGTGGCAAGGAGCAGGCAGAAAGCAGGCTAGGCTCAGGCTCCGGATTTGGTTTGAATGAAGAGTGTATTCTTCAGTCCTTGTTGATTGAAGCTTTGGGGTTGGAGCTTCGCAGTGTCAGGACATTGCTGAAGAAATGACCTGATTAGACTCTCATCTGCTTGTTCTCTAGGCTGTTGTTTGACCTAGAGATCTGTCTCCTCTGCCCAGCTTTCTGGGTGAAGAGACATCTTGAAACGTTCTGAACTGGTCAGCTGGTTCTGAAGTCGAATTGGGGCTTGCTCGTTGTCATCCGCGGCTCCCTCCATGTTCTTTGTCCATTGAGAGAAGTTGCATTTTGCACCAGTGAGCAGCCCGAGCTCCACACGTTACTATACAAGGTGGATTAACTCCAGTGGTTTCTCCCCCTGTCACTCACTCTCCAGCTTCCTTCTCCCTGTCCAGGGCCTAGGTGGCCATTCTCTGAGAACTGGTTTTGTTTCTATCCTCCAGCTGCCTTGACATCTTGCTGTCACCTTGACTAATACCTGAAGGAACAAATGGAAGTGTTTGTTTATTCATTTGACCCCCCTTCCTCCTGCAGGCGCTAGCAGATCCCTCTGGGTCTCGGCTCCTGCTAGTACCGCCCCCAGCCCTTCTGGGAGCTCTGGCGGATTTTCAGCATCACTTTCCGGCACCTGCCCCTTGAGGCTGCTACAGGAAGCTGCTTCCTGCACAGCCACCCGGGGTTGCTTTGTCTCTGTCTATCCATCCCTGTAAACAATGTCTTCATTAAATTCTCTCCAGTCAACCCTCTTCCTGCAAACTTTTGATTGATTCACGGACTGGCTTTGTGCCTCCATTTCTCTTCCTTTTAACTGGGGGATTCATACCCCTCTCGTTAATAAGGATCTAATATAACAGCTCCTTAAGCTGAGTGACATCCAGAGCTACTCATTTCTCTGCTCAAACTTCTGTTATCAGCAGAGTGAATGCCACAGATTAGGCGCTTGGTTCAGTGTCTTCCTTCATGCTTGCTAATCCTTTTCATGAATGGGCGTGTTAATGAGAGCATTTATGCTGAAGCCCCCCGCAGGAGGGGGCACAGCAGGACAATGGGCGCTAGCAAACACTGTGGCCCTGAATATGGACCCAGAGGCCAGATTGCCTCAGAGAACCCCAGCCCCTTACCAGTGTCGTGTGGTGTGTTTTCTGAAGTATATTTGCCCTTGCTCCCCTCTTTTCCATCCTGCTAGCTCTTCCCACCTGCAAAACAGAAACTGCCCAAGTCCAGTTGTGTTTTGTATTCAGGTACAGCAAGGCCCGGGGAGACCAAAAAGCATTTAAGAAGAGTCCTGTGAGGGGCAGGAAGCAGCCTTTGAGTGGCCTTTGCTCCCTTAGTCGCTGGACAGACACTAGGTCTTTCTTACCCTGCGGCAGCAATTCAGAGGCCTGGTGAGGATGCTTACTCCAAGGCTCTGGACTTGAGCTTGTCTCAACAGGGAGGAGGCTGGAATTTTCTAGAAGCTTAGAGTCAGCAGACTGGTCTGGGTTGAACAGAGACCAGGAGGCATGGGCCTAGACCGATACATGCCGTTCAGCCTGGAAAGATGCCTGAGTGGCGAGGGCGGCTCAGAGCATTTTCAGCTCTTCCTCCAGTTCTCAGAGGCAGCAAGATCCTGGTACTCATTGTTGCAAGATGAGAAGGTGCCCCCTCCATCCCTCAGGGTCTCCAGGGTTGAGGGAGTGGCCTTCTCTATAGACTGTGGGTCTACATGTGGAGCTTCTCCTGTGGCCACTCAGATCAAGTCACCACCAATGCCCAGGAATTCCAGGCTCCTGTCATGAAGTGGGTCTCATGAATATTTCCTGCAAAGTCGAGAGTCCGTCCAGACAGCCTAGACACTGGCCCTTCGCTGACTTGTGCCATCCTAGTGCTTATTAACTACCAAGAGCACATGAGCTGGGGCTCAGAAAGACTGGGTCAGCCGGAAATCGGCACTGCTTGCCTAGAATTCCCAAGGACACGGAACACACTGCCAGAACCCAGCCACTCCCACTGACTTTGAGTGCAGCTCACTTAGGAACACTTGACTTTTCCTTCGTTTGCTACAGTTGTGTATTGTGTGACCCACCGTGTCAGCTGTGCGTTGCGTGACCCACTGTGTCAGTTGTGTGTTGTGTGACCCAC
>JAQHUG010000136.1:2823826-2835125 GCA_028555095.1 Dicrostonyx torquatus
GTGTCAGTTGTGTGTTGTTGTGTGACCCACCGTGTCAGTTGTGTGTTGTGTAGCTCACCGTGTCAGTTGTGTATTGTGTGACCCACTGTGTCAGTTGTGTGTTGTTGTGTGACCCACCATGTCAGTTGTGTGTTGCGAGACACACTGTGTCGCTTTCTGCTCACTGGTGGGCACAGCAACGTCCTTAAAGGTTCCTGTGAGACAGTCCTGTCATCTGGTGATGTGGTAGGTGAGTTAGTTTGTGACACACTTGGAGATGGTCCCATGATTCAATCCTAGGAACAACCTCTGGTGGTTAAGCAATACAGGAGTCCTTTTTTCCCTTGCCAATAGATTCTAAATTTCCTGTTTCTTAAGGCTAGCAGGACCATATCTTGTAATTTTTGTTGTTGCTTTTTCAAACAGGGTCTCACTATGAAGCCCTGGCTGGCCTGGAACTCAATATGTAGATCAGGTTGGCCTTGAACTCTTAGAGCTTCCCCACCTCTGCCTCCTGGGCCCTGGGATTGAGGGTGTGCACCACCATACCACAGTCACTTGGCAAGCTCATCCATTTGCAATTTCTTGAATCTTTGTCCTGTGTTCTCTTGACAGAACTTTACATGGCTTATGATCGCTTTGTCTTGTTCTAGAATGACATTTTACTTGATTTTGCTAACATCTAGCCTCAAGCTTTGTTACAGTCAACTCATTGTGGGTTTGGGACTGTAACGTTCCCAGTGTCCTGTGTGGGCCACTTCTCCTGGATCCTCCTGAATGTTATCTTTTTTTTTTTTTTTTAAATTTTCTGTGTGTGGGTGTTTTGCCTGCATGTGTGTTTATGCACAAAGGGTGGGCATTGAAGTGTCCGTGGAGGGTTGTGAGCCCCCACGTGGGTGTTAGGAATTATACCCAGGTCCTCTGAAGAGCAGTCAATGCTCTTAACTGCTGAACCGTCTTCTTCAGCCCCACATGTTACCTTGGTTTTGGGCAGTCATTTCTGTCATCTCAGGAAGTCTGACTTCTTAGTGAGAGGTCCGTGTCCCTGCTCCTGTCCCGTATACTCTGTATTTTAGTGTGGCACTGGTTTTTATTATTCCCACAGAGGACAGAGTGTGAGGTAGTTCACTTCAGGGCGGCTTCCTAGTCATGGAAGATGGAATTAGCCCTCGTGGGTCTTCCAGGACTTCTGCAGGGTTCATTTTCCTTCCGGGCTACACCCGGGGGAGGGGGGAGGCTGTAGCAATTGATCTCTGTTTGCCTGCCTGCCTGCCATGCTGAGGTAAGCTTGATTCCCCAGGGAGTCACTACCAGATGATACCTGAGGGAGGGAGTAAGGCCAGGTATGTCCCCCCACGTCATGGAACACGAGGCCCTGGTGACTCAGTGAGGCCAGAGACTGCTGTGGCAGTGGTAGCAGCCACAGTTGGCAGGTGGCAGCCTGATGGGAGGTGGGGACATTAATGATTGCCACCCTCCTCCCAGCCTGCCTCATCTTGGCTCTGTGAGGCCTGTGATTTCATCATGCACACCTTTGTAAACAATCCATTTAGCAACCAAATTATACACTGGGTAATTACAGCTTCTACCCTCGTGTCAGGGGTTCCCGGCTCACAATCTGCTATTGGTACTGTCACAGCCTGTGGAGAGGAGGGGTTTGCTGACGTTCTAAGGGACAGCTGGGGGTATGGGGTGCACTCTCTTGGCTCGTGTTAATTGTGTCAGGTCTGTGGGTCTTATTTTGACACATCTGAAATTGTGTTTGGATTGTTGATTAGACCGGTATGGAAATGGCAGGTCAGAGGAACTCAGGGCTCTGAGGAAAAGGCCATCCGGGGAAGGTTAGTCTTCTGGGGTGAAGGACATAACCCCTTGTCATCTTCCTCTCCCTGGAGGCTGCTTTGCTCTGCACCCAGGAAACCAGCCAACTGAGGAGCTGTGGAGCAGGAAAAGTGACAGGTCTGGCTGGGTGGAAGGTCAACCCGTGCACTTAAATGGAACTGTGGGGATGTGGGTGAGGGTGTGGAGGGGCAGCTTGTGCTGAGAGCCTACACATGGCTCTGGCTCAGTTCCCAGCACCCGCGGTAGCAATACATAAAATGAAGGAAATAAAGAGTCAGCCACAGATTTGCCCATATACGGAGGCCCCAGTGAAACTTGTTTGAACGGGGCAGAAGAAGGAAGGTTGCAAAGATGGTAGCCTTAGATAATCGAAGTTGGGTTAGCTCCTTGTGCCAGGGTGAGGGTATAGTTCCCAGATTTATTCAGTGTTTCTGACGGTGCTAGGGTTTGTGGCCTTGTGTTAACTGAAAGATTTCATCACTGAAGTTGGGTGTACTGGAAACCCACAGCCATTCCCACCTGCTGCTTCCCCACGTGGAGCACGTGTGTGTAACCTGGGGTTGAAGCTGGGGTTCCCTGTGCAGATACATGGTCTCTCTGAGGCAGCGTCCTAAGGACTAACGTGTGTGTCAAGAGCGCCCATGATGGAGGGAAGTGAGCCTGGTCTGAGTTGCCTCAGGTTCTTCCTGCCTGTCCCAGGAGCCTTTGCATCTCACCCTCTGGTCAGGCGCTTCTGGGCTCAACCCGCTGCGCATTTTGTGGACAGAGAGGCTGGGCTATCATGTTGCCACGTGAGAAAGGACAGGAAACTTAAGGAAGTATCACTTTGGGCCACATGTCTACGTCACAGTGTTAAAAAATACGTCTAAGAGTTGAGATTGTCGTCAGTGACCTTGTGGTCCCCGGGCAGTGTTCGTCAGTGGCAGCCCCCATCTGAGAGTGGACCACACTGCCCGTGGTTTCCACAAGATCAGGGAGGGAGAGGGTGTAGGAGTGTATGGTTCTAAACAGTGCCATGTGAGCCATGCTTCCTGTCTCTCTGGATCCCTAACAGTCTTCATCTGCCTTAGGCTATAGCCCTGAGGAGCTAAACACACAAGCAAAACCAGGCTCTGCCACGAGTCCAGAAGGCTCAGTAGAAAGTGAGGGAAGAGCCCTGCTTACCTGTAGAGTTAGTCCGTGCATGAGCTGCCCAGGGGGCTCTGCCTGTCCTCTCTGGAACTCTTGATGGAACGACAATCCTGTATTTTAAGAATCATTCAAGTGTTTTCTCAAATGCAGTGGCTCATCTGGGTAAACTATTAGTGTACATTTTCCTACCAGTTTCATAATTAAACTATGAGTAAGAAGTAAAGGCTAATTACACGCCAATGGTGTGTGACAGTTCTACTCCCTGCTTTGGAAGTCCTAGGTGAACTTTTACTCATGATTATACCTCTGTGTTTGCCATGCTTTTACCATGTGCTTAGTGTGGGGTGGGATGCTGCGTTAAGGGCTGGGATAGGGGGGACATTCTTAGACCTCAGAACGATTAAAATCCGGTGGAGAAAGAAGGTCAGATGGACACTTGTAGAGTTGAGACCAGAGCCAAAGAATTACCCTCAGGCACCATGGGCAGCAGGGGTTCTTTCAGGATCCAGGACCTGTGCAGAGACCCAGCTGCAGGCTTGAGTTCCTTGTCTGATATACTGGAGTGAAGCGTTTGTGCATAGCCTGTGCACACCCTTCGGAGTACTTTTTTGTGCTTATTGATTTATCGTGGGACGGGGTGGGGATGGGATGGAGGTGGGGCAGGCATGTGTATAGCAAGCACGTGGTTGGTGGTCAGAGAAGAACTTGCTAGAATTAGTTCTTTCCTTCCTCCCTGTGGACCCTGGGGAATCAAACTCAAGGCATCGGATGGGCAGCAAGCAGTCTTACCTCATCAGCCATCTTGCTGTGTATGGAGGGACGGCAAAGACTCCCAGTGTTTTTGATCTGTGGGGTTTTGTTTGTTGGTTTGCGTTAATCAGTCAATGTAGAGGGCTGATTATATTAAGATTCTTGGTCTTAGAGGTGTGGAATAGGTTTGTTATTATGCTACATAATCAAATAATATTATTAATGGACTCTTCTTGTTGGTTGTTTTTATACTTTTGACCCTTACTCTTAAGGGGGGCACCACCCAGGTCCCAAATAAATACACATATGGAGACTTATCATTACTTATTAATGCCTGGTCTTAGCTTGCCTTGTTCCTTGCCTGCTTTTCTTAAATTATTCCGTTTATCTTTTGCCTCTGGGCTTTTACCTTTCTCTATTTATGTACACCTTTCTTTCCTTCTCGTTCCGTGTCTGGCTGTGTAGCTGGGTGGCTGTCCCCTTCCTTTCTCTCTCCTTGACCCTCTCCTCCCAGATCTCTCCTCCTATTTATTCTCTCTCTGACAGCCCCGCCTATCCTTTCTCTTGCCTTGCTATTGGATGTTCAGCTCTTTATTAGACAAATCAGGTGTTTTAGGCAGGCAAAGTAACACAACTTCACAGAGTTAAACAAATGCAACATAAAAGAATGCAACACGTCCTTGCATCGCGAAACAAACGTCCCACAGCATACGTGAATGTAACACGTCTTAATAATCCACAGCAGACTCTTATCACTCTATTTGGCGGTGTGAACCTGGGAGAATGGAGCCTAAACAATGAGGTGTACTGAAGTTGCATGCAATAGCCATCTATATTTAGGGCAAGTTATAGTCTGAGGGTATTCTGAGGTTACTCAAGGTCATGTGAGTTCAAGTTGTAAACAGTCACAAGGGCAAGGTCATGTGAGTTTAGGCTGTGCACAGTCCTGAGGACAGCTCATGCCTGGAAACATCATTCTGAGAAATAATAGCCAAGACTACGGTGCTCTGAAACAAACCCACGCCTATAAGAAAAAAGAATTCTGTCAAGTTATCTTCAGAACCCTGGAAAGCAGAGAATCACAACAGAGCCCCATTTTCTTCCAGGCTTGGAGGGGATCCATGAGCTCAGGCGACTGTGTAAGGTGTAGAAGCCGGGCACTGTTTCCTCTCGGCCCGCGAAGACCACCTGAGCAGAAGTGATGTGGACGTGACAGCTGAGATGCACTTCTTGAGCCGTTGCCACCTTGCCTAGGCCTCCAGTGGACAAAATCTTAACTCTTGGGCCTTCCAAAGGAAGAGAATTCCTGAGGTGTGTGCCCGTAGCACTTCTCCTTGGCCCTGTAAGGTATGCTGAGGTGCAGAGAAGAAGATAGACCCACAAGAAGAACCTCTTTGCCTCTGGTCCTCTCATGCTGTCCAGCGTGCTTAGGCATCAAGAGTGGCTAAGTGCCTTGGAGCCGACTCAGACCCCTCCTGCTTCTTCATCTGATGCAGACAGCAAACCCAGCTCCCTTTCTTCCCCCAAGCATGTCTTTCCCATGGATACTATCTTGGTCTCAGTCCTAGTCAGCTCCATTCCTGACAGCCAATGACTTCTCTCCCAGAATGACTTCTCTAGCTCCCCTCCCTCATCCACAGAATGCCCAGAGAGGGAGACCAATTCATCCTCCTCTTCAGAGGACTCCAGGCTCTGTCCACTTTGCGTAGAAAATAGCTCTCAGTTTAACTGGTATTTGAAGCTCTTTAGGATATGGCTCTTCTGCAACCAATGGAGTCCCCCTCCCTGGTGGCAGCTCAGTGTCCTGCCCCCAGTGGCGTCTCTTGGTCTATTTATCTTCTCGTCTTCCCCTGGTGACATTCTAGATAAAGCTTCCTAAACAACCTATGAGGTCATGAGAAATTTGATAACGGTAGAAGGTTTCCAGGTGTGCAATGACTATCATGTCTCCCGTGGCGTGGGTCCTGGAACCCCGACGAGGCAGCAGGGAAATGAAGTAAGGACAGACACACGCACACACAAGCTGGGATCAGGTGGGGGTCTGCTATCTCTGATGGAGGGAACCCACTACAGCCGGCGAACCTCAGCATGCTTAAGATGTGCAGCACAGGGCAAGGGGCTAGCTGCTCTTTGTAGAGGAGCAGTCCTCAGGCTGGGAATGCCTGGAGGAGGAAGGTGCAGTCGACAGCTTTGCCATCCTTCTTGAGCTCCAGCCAGGGAAGGCTTTGCAATTCTCATGTGGCTAACACACTGGAGCCCTCGACAGGCCATGCCGGAGTAGCTCCAGTCACTCAGGACTTCTCTGCAATCTACAAACAATCAAAATTAACTCCAAAATTAACTCAGAGTAAACTGCTAATGAATCTGGGGTGCCCTGACAGTGCTAACCTGTGCGACTCTTGGTTTTACTACAACTCTGGCTGTAAACACGCAATGCTCACACTTTGGTCCATGTAAGCAGTCATGTATGGACCTTTCAAATCAGCTAAGGCTTCCTTAAACACCCTAGCTTGGGTTCGAGATTATTCTGTTTGGAATTAAACTGTTTTTGCCGTATTTGAAATGCTCAGCTCCTATAAAGTCATCACGGATTAATTATAGAAAGAATCGCTCCTGTCAGTCCTCAGCATAAAAGGATAGAATTAGCTTATCACTGCTTGTGTTGTGTAAAGATGTCGTTCATTTTTGTTTTGTTTTGTTTTCACTGATGTTTGAGTTGCAGGTTGATTTTCCTTAAAAATCAGGAAATAAAATTTGCCTTTGGACTAGGACAGAATTTCCAACAATTTCTGAAATGAACTAACCATATATCTGCCGCTTATATCACATATTTATGAGGAGCAGTGCTCAAGGTATTGATGCTTATATTTTTTTTTAAAAGACCCATTCTGAAAAGTGTTGAAGATGTCCTCTGTCAAATGTCCAGCTAAGGTTTAATTCTCTACACAGAAATCAGCAAGCGGAGCGGGGAATGGGGTCAGCTGGTAGGAACGCTTGCCCAGCACGCAGAGCTCTGATTTCCATGCCCAGCACCACACAAATTGGGGACGATGGCCCAGGCCCGAACCCTAACCTTTGAGATAGAAGTCAGGAGTTCAAAGTCATCCTCAGATACATAGTGAGCTGAAGCCTCAGCCCTGGCTACAAAAGATTGTCTCAAAATAACAAAGAGTCATCTTGTTATTGTGCAAATTTATATTTAAGCACTAAAATCATATATTATATAATATATATCATATATACATATGTGTATACATATATACGTACATATATATCCAAGACTAGTTTTAGAACAAAATTCTTTATGATTTGAATCAACATTTGATTTTTGGGTATTTGTATTATATATATATTTGGGTCTCAGTAAAAATTTCTTGGACACAAAGGAGCTGTATGTGGGAAAAGTTTAAGCAGCTTGTGCCTACCTAGATGGATGGGCAGAGACGACGGACTGAAAGCCTACTACGCTTTGTGGGAGTAGCTCAGCAGGACAGTGGGTGCTTCGCATTCTCAAGGCTCTGTGTTCACCTAGGTGCACAGTGGCTCTTAGCCTTCCTAACGCTGCGACCCTTTAACACAGCTTCTCCTGTTGTGATGGTCCCTAACCATAGAGTTATCTTCATTGCTATAATCTTGCTCCTGTTGGGAATCATAATGTAAATGTTGGACACACGCAGGATGCCTGAAAGCCCACCCTGCTGGGGGCTGCGAACCACAGGTTGAGAACCACTGACCTATGTGTGTTTGTGTACACGTGCACTCATGTCTGTATGTTTGTGCATGCGTGCAAGCACATGAGGGAACCCACAGAAACCAGAAGAGGCCATCAGATCCCCTGGAACTGGAGTTACTGGCAGTTGTGAACTGCTGGGTGTGGGTTTGAACTGTACCCAGGTCCTCTGGAAGAGCAGCCAGTGCTCTACTGCTGAGCTGTCTCCTCAAGCCTTCTAGTCTGTTCTTTAGTTGTTTTCTAGAGGGGCAAAATAAGCTTGGGAAATTAAAAACAATAAAAACTAGATTCCTCCAAAAACCATAAGAGCCAAGAATTTATTTTTCCCTCTTAAAATAGAACAAAGCAAAAACCAGGGCAGATAAACAAATGCACCCACAGATTGGTCAGAAGAAGTCGTAGGTAAGGGGACTATCTGAAACCCCGATGAGCATTTACTAACACTGCATTTTGTAAAGAGCACCTATTACTAGAAATCCAAACATCCCAGTAGATTCTGGGCAGACATCTGAAATGGCAGAACAGGAGAAAGAAATGCCAGAGAGCAGGAGAGTGCAGAGCCGCTGAGCCTTCCTCCCAGCAAAGCAAAATGTCAGTCACACTGGCAGAACCATGAATTTCCATGGCTCTCACCATTGGGCAGCTGAGGATGCTCGTGAGTTTGGTGACTTTTGGTCCCTGTGGATAAGCTGGGGTGGGGCCTTCTCCACCTGCTGAGCTTGGGAAACAGATCTGGGGTGTTCCCTGCTACTCCACTATCACCATGACACTAACAGTGGAATTCAGGACAGCATTTGGAGGCTGGAAATGGCAGTGGCTACTGGACCAGTGACTCACAACTGCCTAAGCGTGGCTACTGACTGTGCTGATGTGAGGGAGAATGTCTGGCAGAGGCTCCTGTGTTTGGACATTTGGTCCCAGACGGTGGAGCTATGCAGCTATGTTAGGAGGCTTGTGGACTCTTAGATAGTGGACCACTGGGGATGGGCCTTGAGGGCAACTTTGGATTATGGTGCTAGTCCAATCTCTCTATGTCTTGACTGCCTCAGCATGAAGCTGCTGGGCTGCCTCCTCTCCAGGGTGGACTGAATTGGTACCTTCCAGAATCTTACTCCTGTAAGCTGCTGTCAGCTGTCTTCTCACAGAAGTAAAACATAATGAATACCACAGTGTGTATCAGTATTTTAAAAGTCCCCTGACCCAACAATTCTACTTCCAAGAACGATCCTGGAATCTTCCGTGAGAGAACACCAAGAAGGACTGTCCATGACCGCTCTGCTGGTACAGCACATGTCCCGACCCTCCACCAACAGAAGCCACATGAAATAAACCATCACATTTTTACATGTGTGCATGCAGTGTGCCTGTGTGTTTGCATGTGTGTGTGGCTGAACTTGTGTGTGCATGCCTGTGGAGGCTGGGATTGACATCCAGTATCTTCCTCTGTCCCTCCTTCTCCACCTTCTATTTTGAGGCAGGGTCTATGTCCACCCTGGAGCTCACGATTGTGACTAGTCTGGCTGGCCACCCTGCTTCAGGGATCCCGTTTCTGTTTTCCCCATGAATGAGGTTACAGGTGGAATTCCACCCCATCTGGCTTTTCTGTGGGCTCTGGGGATTTGAACTCCGGTCCTCATGACTCTAGGGCAAGCCCTTTGCCTGCTGTGCCATCTCCCTTGTCCTTTTAGGATGTTTTGGGAAAAAAAATTTAATCATCTGTGGTGGAGACCGCAAAGTTTCTATACACAGTGTCAACAGGGAGAGCCAGGGTGGTGGTTTGCCTGAGAATGTCCCCTTGGGCTCAGATGGTCCCCACTAGTTCAGATGACTAGACTCCAACTCCCCCTAGCTGTCAGTTGTTCCAGTAGGTTTAGGAGGCACGGCCCTGCTGGAGGAAGCTTGTCACTGCCTCTTGAGGTTTCAAGAGCTTTGATTCATTCCCACTGAGCCCTCCCTGCTTCCTGCTCATGGTTTAAGATGTGAGCACTCAGCTACTGCTTCACAGGCCACGTCTGCCGGCTGCCTCTCTTCCCTGCCGGGTTGGTGATTGATTCTCATTCCTCTGCACTGTAAGCACAAATAAACCCTTCTTTCTCTAAGTCGCTTTGGTCCAGGCCACAGCAACAGAAAAGTACCTGATACATGCGTCTTTTCCATAACAATTTAAAGTAAGTTTTGGTAAGTGTAGAAATTATTTTTCATGGGAAATATACAGTAAGCCATAAACAAAGAAATTCTGAGGAAAAGGGGAAGAGAAGAGAAGCTCTTGAGTTGTGGGGAGCTGGGGTGCTGGGGCAGGACACTGGGAATTGGTCTATTTGTGGTTTTACTAGTCAGTTAGGTTTAAGAAACACTATGGAAATGTTCAGAAGACAGGCCCTCTTTTCTCTAGCTCAGCCTGTGAGATGGGATGGCTGGGGGCTCGCTCTGTTTTGCAGGCATGAAACAAGAAGCTGAGTAATGCTGTATAAGGTGAGATCTGGCGTGTTCAGGGTGGAGCGGCCATAGCCATGCTGGCGTCTAAGAACAGAGCCCAGCATGGATGGCAGTCAGTGATGGAGAGGAACAGGGACCCTGGTGACATCACTGGTCTACAGAAGGCTGCCTAACCCAGAGGATAACTGCTTTCTGAACTGTTTGGTTATGAAGCCAATAAAGCCTCCTTGTTATTTAAGGCAGCCGGGGCTGCATCTGTCACATACGACATCCACTTGACCGATGGACCTCCATCAGTTCAGACAAGCCGAGGACACCTTTATCACTCACAGCCCCAGCTTGCCTAATTTATAAAATGCCTAATGACGCTTCTGCGATAAACCATGCCTGCCACCTAGGGCTGTATCTGATGGCCCACTACACTTCTGCCTCTAGAAATGAGCTGTCAACTGAAGAAGCATGTCCTTGAGGGACTCGCTCTGTCAGCAAAAGAATAACGCTCTGCTCTGACTGTATCCTGGCACCTGTTTGATTTTGCCACACTAGGGATGGGCTTTACTGCCCTGCATGTGCCAGGTGGGCACTCTACCTTTGAGCTCGATCCTCAGTCCTGGCGCGCCACCGTTGCATAAACGCAATTTCAACAGATGGAGTGCCTATCGGGAAATATTTCTTGCCATGTAACTGATATCCGGGCTTGTTCCATGAATCACTGATTTGACAAATGCATGTTGAGGGCGCAGCATGAGCCAGGGCCCCGTCGGACACTGGATGTGCCCACAACAGCCAAGGCTGCAGTTGTGTCCTTGCCTTCAGTGAAGTGAGCAGCTAATGAGGGATATAAACAATAAGCCGACAACCGATAACCACTTATACACTGAGGTAAGTGTGTGGAGAAAAGGGCTGAGTGTGTCGAGAATACTGAGGGGGCTTTTCACCTACAGGAAGAGGTCATATTCACCCAGGCGGACGACTCCAAGCAGAGAGTGAAGGAGGAATGGCTGTTAACGAGACAGAGCAGTGAGAAATAGGTTCTAGGTAGGAAGAAACTCACGTGCAAAGGCCCTGAGCCCAGAAGAGCTTGGCTGATGTGGGAGCCTGAAGATCTTTACTGTATCCCAGGGGGTGATTGACAGAGGCAGTACGGGGGGAAGGGCTAGGGAGATAGACAAGGGTAGGTTTGGGGAGTCTTGGATTCCCTCTTAGGAGTCCGTAATTCACGCCAAGAGAAACAGCACCTCTGAAGGTGGTGACACGGAGCAGTGGGGGTGGCTTCCATGTAGAAAATAGATCCAAGAGGCTGAGGGCAGAAGCTGTCAGAGGGGCTGTGGCAGCAATGCAGGTGGAAGGTCCTGGGGCTGTGGACTCAGGTTGTGGCTGCAGCGGGAAAAAGTGGGGAAGGTTTGAGACATGAATTTTTAACTGATCTCT